>JAAXYX010001599.1:0-21873 GCA_036851915.1 Ptenothrix huangshanensis | reverse complement strand
ATTCGTCTGGGGACGAATGTAGTCGGGGACGAATTCGTCTGGGGACGAACCGGTCGGGGACGAGTCATGAGGGGACGAATTCGTCGGGGACGAGTGATGAACCAACCCATTTACACATAAGCAGATACGGTTTTTTGAATTTACATAATGCTGTTTTTTTAAAATTAACACAAAATCATGTTGAATCATTTTTTTAGATTTTACACAAAAGGACATGCGTCTCCTTTTAAAAAAGATGCAGTTTTTTAATCGAGGCAAAAAAACGCTTTTTTTAAATTAACACAAAAGTATGTAGATGCAGTTTTTTGAAATTTACACAAAACCAGATGCAAGGTTTTTAATTTATAACAAAAAAATGCCGTTTTTAAAAATTTACACAAAAAAGGTGCAGTTTTTTAATTTGACGCAAAAAGACCTTTTTTAAACTAACGCAAAAATGGATACAATTTTTTTACATTATTGCAAAAAAAATATGCCGTTTTTAATTTATTTACACAAAAAAGACTTAGTTTTTTTGAAATTTAAAAACAAGCAGATGCAGTTTTTAAAATTTACAAAAAAGCAAATTCAGCTTTTTTTTAAAAATAAGCAAATGCAGTTTTTAAAATTTACTAAAAATCAGATGCACTTTTTAAAATTTGCAGAAAATAAGATATAGTTTTTTTAACTTTATAGAAAATCAGACGCAGTTTAGTTTTAAATTTACAGAAAATCAGATACATTTAACTATACGGAAAATCAGATGCAGGTTTTTAAAATTTACAAAAAAGTAGGTGCAATTCTTTAAATGTTCCACGAGCGCAGACGCGGCTTATTTTTTATTTTAACGCTTAAAAGTAATCAATTTTTGTAGCTGACCATAAAAAATTCTGCCAACGCTACAGTAATTATACAATAATAATTAGGAAAACCATTACGTCAGAATATGTTTGTTCGGAACGACTGCCCGATTTTTTTATTTATTTTTGATTTCGCTATTTTGCCTCTGCTCATGAAATTAACTTCTACTTTTAGTTGTGTTCCAGATTTGTTTATGGTCCTCTTAAAACTGGTGACAAGTGCCGATTGAACATTTCTTAATTTTTAAATTTTAAAACGCCCCAAAATTTGTTACTTTATCGGTTTTTAAACGTTTCTAAATTTCCTTGTTTTTAAATTTTAAAACGTCCCATAATTTTTTACTGTAAGAATTTTAAAACGTCTCGAAATTTCTTGTTTTATCAATTTTAAAGCGTCTTAAAACTTACTTTTAAAATTTTTAAACGTATCAAAATGTTTTAATGTTAAAAAGTTTCAAAATTTTATCTTACAACAAATTTAAAACTTTGCAAAAAATTTCATTATAGCAATTTTCAAACGTTTCTTTTTATTTGAATGGATTTAGTTCTTTTGGATTACAAGACGTTTTGCATTTGTAAATTTTTATTTTGAAAATTATTTGGAGTTGGCTCAATTAGGCTTTCCATCAAACATACATAATAATTATAATTATTTACGATGGAACCAAGAATAAATGAAAATAATTTAGTAATTAGTTTTTTAGTCTATTGTAGTTGAGTTTTGTTCTTGATGTTTTAGTAAGTATAATTTAGCTACTTCTTTCCAATGTCATCAGTGTCTCCATAGTTCCTTCAAATAACAAAAAATAAAAGCGAATCAAGCACAAGTATAATTAACAGAATACAGCATTAGTTTCACTTATTCGCCCACATGGATGTCCAACTAATAATTACGACTACAACAATTACTCCGTTCAAGTAAGTAATTGATTTCAAGGTTGAATAAATCATTCGTAATTCCTCACTCGACTGAAATTGATGATTTGGATTGAAGTGAAAGGATTCCATAGCTGAATGTTCTTCTAATCAAATTGCCTCTGGTTGTCTCTGTAAATATAATTAATTAGTTCAATTTGATAAATGCTATCCGTCTTTACATCTTCTACGTTTTTAAATATTTTAAGAAACAGTGCTTTCAAAAAGATTGAAAAAAGCTCAGTTTTTATATTTATACGAAAAAGTTTGCAAAATGTTTGAAAATTGCACAAAAAAAGAAGCTTTTTTAAATTCACAAAAAAGCAAAGTTTGTTTTAAATTAATGTTTTTGAAAAACGGCGCATCAATAAAAAATTATCTTTAATTTCTTTAAAGCCACTGCAACAGTTTTTATTGACAATTTACAATAAACTATATATATGCAAATGTGAAAATCTTGTGTCGCTTTGTAAAAGATGACTTACCCTCAATCTCCATTCCTTCTTGATTCTTAAATAAAAAAAATCAAAGCACAACAAAATTAATACGCTCATGTCTTACATTTGTCAGTTTAAAAAACAGCATTTTAATTTGTCCAAATTTAATAAAAACTTGGTCTAGTTTTGTATATAATTAATTATATAGAAAACTGTGCCTGATCATATAACTTTGTTCAATATTTTTTAATTTAAAAAATTGTATCTTTTTCTAAGTTTAAAAAAGTCTAATTTTGTGTATTTATAATAAAATGGATCAGATGATGTGTAAATTTCAAAAAACTGGGGCCATTATTTTCGATTTAAAAAAATTGCATCTAATTTTTCTAAATTAAAAAAAAGTCTAGTTTTGTGTACTTATAAAAAACTGTATCTGACTAAGTGTAAATTTCAAGAAAATAAGTTTAAAATCTAATTGTGTATAAAATAAAAAATGCGTCTGTTTTTGTATACATTTCGAAAAAACTGCATCTTTATGTGTAGCAATAACTGAAATTCTTAGTTGGGTCTAGGCATGCTTAGCCTACCCCCTATTTACCCCACTGTATAATACAGTTTTAAATATTAACATTACGGCTTCTAATGTAATTATAACTAAGAAGAAATAAGTTTATTACATATAAAAAGTGCTAAACGTATTCTGAATTTGTCAAAATTTTATTTTACCTCGGGATTCGGAGCAGCGGAAGCGATGTCACAAAAGTGAAGTAAAGTAACAAAGAGTACTGCGAACGTAAGAAAAAATATTTTCGTGGGATTCTTCATTTTTAAAAACTAATAATTATTTTAATGGGACAAATAATTTTTTAAGAAATGAGTTGAGCTGTTTTGTTTCTTGGTGTAAGTAATCCAAGCTCTGAAATTAAACTACACACAAGCTGATTTTGCTGCTGTATTTAAAGGAAAGTATTTTATGGATGTGGTCATGTTAGGAATGCATTGAGTATACCCTTTGGTATCTTGTAGCTGAGAAGTAAAGTGCGCAGATTGACAGAAAAAATTGACGAAACGGGAAAAGTGGTCGGCTTCTCGGAAAGGTAGCAAATCCTCTTTGTATTACTCACTTTGCAAAAACAAATTCTTGGACATCCATTACGAGTAAAATAAAACCAGCAATTATCTGCACGCATTATTTGGAACAGGCCTGTGTTAATTGTTACTACCAGTAGCGTCGGCACGAACAGGAATTGGTATTATAGACCTATGCATGCAAACAACATTTAAAATTGAGACTAGATAAGATGCAGCCTTTTAAAATTTACTTTACAATTTTTTATCAAACCATTTTTTATGTAGCACCAAAAATACGCACTTTTTTAATTAACATACAAAATACTCACATTATCGTAAAACTACACAAAAAAACCGCATTTTTTAATTTGACCTAAAAGCATTCCCGTAGCTAAAATTTTTGTTGGGTGGTTCAGCACCCAAGCATCCCTAAAAATTTTAGAATCTTTAAAGTTTACAAAAATTTTAGCAGTTTTTTATGCCTAGAATGTTTAAAAATCTTCAAAATAAATAGCAGTTGTTTTTTAAATTTACAAACAGCGCAGATTTTTTTACATTTACAAGAAAAGACGCAGATTTTTCTTTTAACATAAAAACCACAGATTTTACTAAAAACATAAAAACCACTTTGTTTTAAAGACATAAAAACTGCAGTTTTTTTTCTATTTGCTAAAAAAGAATGGCAAGAGAATTCTCAAAAATAGCTTTGATATTTCTCAGCACCCCGCAAAATTAAATTCCAAAATAAATTACAGATTTTATTTTTTTTATATATGGATTCCATGTGGTACCAACAAGCCTTTACCCCTTTTCCTAATTTATTATTTTTTCTTCAAAAATCGCATCAAGTCTAAAGTCGGCCAATTAAATAGTTTTGGTACAATAGCGCCCGCAAGATTTTTTTTTCCTGGAAAAAATTGGATTGAAAATCCGCTATATTATCCAAAGGAAAATTTCAAAAAGCTGAACCTTAACTATAGCGTCAATTTAAAAAAAATTCGTCTTAATCTTCCGTGTATCTGTAATTTAGAAGAAAAAATGTGTCGTTTTCACTAGAATTAAAAAACATGTGCCTTCTTCCTGTAAATTTTAAAAGCCTGCATCATTTCATAGAAATTTAAAAAAAATGGCAGCTTAATTTTGCGTGTAATTTAAAAAAAATGACAACTTAATTTTCCGTGTAATTTAAAAAAAATGACAACTTAATTTTCCGTGCAATTTAAAAAAAATGACAACTTAATTTTCCGTGCAATTTAAAAGAAACTATCGTTTCCACGAGAAGTTAAAAATTGTGCCTTTTCCTGCAAATGTAAAAAAAGCCCACATTATTTTGTAGAAATATAAAACAAACTTGTCAACATTTTAAAAAAAAACAAATGTTTTTTAAAAAAAACTGCGTCTTTTGTATGCAAACACAAAAATGCTTACTTTGTGCAACACAAATTGTGTAACTCCTTTCAAATTTCAAATTTTCTAAATGTATTATCCATTTGAAATTCTAAGTCACAATTATTCCAAATGAAAATTAATTACATAATATGTTCTACCTCGAATTTTTAAATCCCTGTCCTGACATTTTTGGCTAAAAATAAATGTTAATAATTTTGAAACAATAAAATGGTTTTAATAAACTACTTCAGCTACTATGATTAGGTAATTATTCAATTGTGTGCTAGAAAAGCATTCTAATTAATTCGAATCTTTATTACTCATCGTTTGACCCCCGTCTAAGAAACAAATTGACGTTGGATGTCAAAAATTCGAATTTTTAATTTTTTGGTATCCAAAATACTTTTTTGTATCACTAGATGGGTCTATTTGGGTATGTTCCTAAATTAACGTCAAATTTTGAGGGGGAGGGGGGAGAAACGAGAAAAATGAATGAAATGTAATGGGGAGGGGGAAGGGGGGTGAAAAACGATCAAAATCACAAGACGTAATATTTGCATGTTCCCTTAAACTGAGCGATTAAACACTTGATTTTCTCAAAGATTTTCTAAACATTGCTTTCCCGCCCAAGAGTATTATTATAATTAGTATGTGTATTATTTAATTTAATTTAAAAAATTAAATAGCTTTGAGTTCTTTCCGAGTAAATAAAGGGACGTTCCTTTAAAGGCGTTACCTAGGGTAGGCGAGGTAGGCCTAGACCTATCTAAAAATTGAAGCTTATACTTTCTAATCGTAAGATGCAGTCTATAAAAATTTAAATTAAATAACTATACATTTTTTATATTAACTCGAAACCAGATGCAGTTTTTCTGAATTTACACCAAAACAGACGCATTTTTTTAAAATTGACTCAAAAACGAAAGCAGTGTTTTTTTAATCTACTTAAAAACAGACGCGGCACGGTTTGTTGAAATTTTAAAAAAAAACTGACGAATTTTTAAAAATTTACTCAAAAACAGTTTTTTTTAATTTACAAAAACAACACCCACAGTTATTTTTAATTTGCAAAAAAAACATAGTTTTTTTAATGCACAAAAAAAACACAGTTTCTTTTAATTTACAAAAGTAAACGGGTTTTTTAATTTACAAAAAAACACACACAGTTTTTTTGAGGCATTTTGATCATCATTACAAAAATAATTTTGTTTTGACTCTCATCACCGAGGCAAAACTATTGTACGACTAATTGTATATATGTAATGTAATAAGAGTCTCTAATATTAATGGCTGAACCACTTATTGATTCCCCTTATTGAACTTTAATGTAACTACGAACAACCTTATGCTCGGTATTTCCATATTTTTGTAGCCGTTTAAACAAAGTCAAAATAATACTCTGAATATTTTACCTTTATGCCCTGGTTTTAATTATGCTCGGCATAAAGAAAATACAGCCATTTTTTCACAGGAGATGATTCCAAAAATGACCTGAGAAGCAAAGGCCAAATATGCTCGGAATTTTCTCCATTTTGTATGCCCAAAATGCTATCGGCATATACTTTCTGCCAACCCCATGCAGTTGGTATAAATATCCGTATTAACTTTTACGGTTTGTATTTGACTATTTATTGACAGAAAAGGGCACAGCTGATTTTAAACTCTTTTTTAAAATAATTTTTAATAATAATAATAGTTTTCTTTCAAAAAATGAAAATTTGACCTTTTAAAAACAAAAAATTGAAAGTTAAGATTTTCTGAAAACACTAAAATTGAACCTTGTAAAATTTGGAAAGTCACATAATAAAAATAAAAGTTTTAGAAAAGTGTAAAAAAAATCAATTCTGTGTTGAAAAATACGTACAAAACGAAAATTGAATATTTTGATAAGTCGAAAAATAAAAACAGGACTTTTTGGAAAATAATCATAAATAATTAATAAGATGTTTAGAATCAGATTTTTTAAAAAGATTTATAAACCGAAAGTTGTAGTTTTGGAAAAGTCAAAAAATTAAAATGGGATCTTTTAAAAAACAAAAAATTGAAAACTTAGAATTTTTGAAAACATTTAAAAACAGAAAATGGAAACCTTAGATTTTTTAAAAACATTTAAAAACAGAAAATGGAAAACGTAGATTTTCTGAAAACATGTCAAAAACGAAAATTGAACTATTTGGAAAGTCAAATAATAAAAATTTTTGAAAAGTGTAAAAAATCAAAATTCAATTTTTGTGTGAACGTTTGCGCTTTATAATTTTAAAAGTAATAATTATTTATTGACAGAAAAGGGAAAAGCCGATTTTCGAATATTATAACCACTTTTCAGCTTAACATTAATTTTCTGCATTAAAATTTTGTTTAATTTTGAGAAGGAGGCAGAGGTTGATGCAGAGTTCAAATGTACAGCATCTCTTGCATAATACAGCCAGCGGAGGAAAAGAGCATGCCATGAGAACCAAACAAGATTTCTCGCCGTCATTTTGCATTTTCCCTTGTTGAAAATTCCAAAAATTCACGTCACAGTCTTGTCATAATTTGTATATTTTTATTTTGAAAATTATTTGGAGTTGGCTCAATTAGGCTTTCCATCGAACATACATAATAATTACAATTATTTTTGATGGAACCAAGAATAAATGAAAATAATATACATATTTAATTTAGTAATTAGCTATTGGGTCTATAAGTTGAGTTTTGTTCTTGATATTTTAGTAAGTAGAATTTCACTACTTCTTCCCAATGTATCCATTGCCTCCTTCGTTCCTTTAAATAACAAATAAAAGCGAATGAGCTCAAGTTTAATTAACAAAAAACAGCATTTATTTCACTTATTCTCCCACATGTATGTCCAACTAATGATCACGACTACAACAATTACTCTGTAAAAGTGTGTAATTGATTTCAAAGTTGAATAATTAAATCATTCGTAATTTCTCACTTGACGCGAATCGGTAGCCAGGATTGACCTGAAATGCTTCCATAGCTAAATCGTCTTCTAATTAAATTGCCTCTGGTTGTCTCTGTAAATACATATAATTGTATAGTACACTTTTATAAAGGCTTTTTTTAAAAATTACACTGAAAGAAGCAGCAGCTTTTTTTAATTTTACAAAAAAAGCAAAGTTTGTTTTAAATTTATGTTTTCGAAAAACAGCGCAGTTTTTTAAGAGCATAAAAAAAGACGAAGGTTTTTCCAACTTTTACAACAAGGGCGTAGTTCTTTTAAATAAAACGAAAAATTTACACCAGATCAAATTCAGTCATCATACGTACACGCACAATAGCGAAATCCTGCGGACGCCACTGAATTTATTTCGCAAAGCATAACTCAGAGTTTATACTGTTTATAAAAAACGGATTACCTTCAATCTTCATTCCTTCTTGGTTTGAATTTACAGCCGTTTGTGTAGTCTCTGTTTTAATAAAAAATTATTTTTAATTTCGTTACGGTCATTGCCGCCCGTTTTTATTTATAGAAAAATGTGAAAATTATGTGTCATTTTATAAAAGATGACTTACCTTCAATCTCGATTCCTTCTTGATTCTTAAATCAAAAATCAAAACAAAACAAAATTAATCCGCATACATTCACAAACACGCACATTCATAATACTTTGTATATTATTTAAAAAACTTTATCTGATTATGTGTCAATTTCAAAAAACCTTGTTCAATATTTTTCAATTTAAAAAACTGCATCTTATTTTTCTAAACTTAAAAAAAGTCTAGTTTTGTTTATATAAATATATAAAAATGCATATGAGTTTGTGTACATTTCAAAAAACGTCGTCCAATATTTTTCAATTTAAAAATTGCATTTAATTTGTCTAAAGAAACAAAATCGGTCTAGTTTTGTGAATTATGTAAAAAAACTGTATCTGATTATGATTAAATTACAACAAACTGTGTTAACTGTTTTTCAATTAATTATTAATTATTAATAATAATAATGTTGCTGCTCCTAATTTAATTATAAACAAAACGTAATAGTTTTTACGAATAAAAAGTACAAAATGCAATCAGAATTTGTCAAAATTTTATTTTACCTCGGGATTTGGTGCAGCTGAAGCGGTGTCACAACAGTAAAGTAAAGTTACAAAGAGTACTGCGAACGTAAGAAAAAATATTTTCGTGGGATTCTTCATTTTTAAAAACTATTATTTTTTTAATGGGACAAATATTTTTTTACAAAGTTGCTTCTTATTGTAAGCAATGCAAGCACTGAAATGAAACTACGCTTATTTTGTCGCTGTATTTAAAAGAAAATATTTTATGCATGTGGTTATGCTATTAATGCATTAAGCATACAGTTTGGTATCTCGTACCTGAAAAGTCAAGTACGTAAATTGGCAAACAATTGAGAAAAAGTGGAAGGTGTTCGATTTCTCGGAAAGGTAGCAAATCTCCTTTGTGAGTAATTACTCACTTTGCAGAAACAAATTCCTGGATATTCATAACGAGTAAAAAAAGCTAGCAATTATCTGCACGCATTATTTGGAACAGGCCTGTGTTAATTGTTACTACCAGTAGCGTCGGCACCAACTGGAATATTGGTATTATGGACCTATGCATGCCAACAACATTTAAAATTGAGACTAGATAAGATGCAGTTTCTTAAAATTTGCCTTAAAATTTAGTATTAAGCCATTTGTATGTAACATTAAAAAATACACTATTTTGTGATTCAAATACAAAATACGCACATTACTTTAAAACTACACAAAAAACCGCACTTTTTACTTTGACCTAAAAGCAGTCACGTAGATAAAATTTTTGTGGGGTGCTTTAGCACCCAAGCACCCCCCAAAAAGTTCGGAATTTTTAAAATTTACAAAAAATGAAGCAGTTTTTTTTACTTTACACAAAAGTCTCCCAGTATTTTTAAGAATCTACAAAATAGTTTAGTTAGTTTTATTCATTTAGTCGATTTGGCCTCAGCCCATACAACTCGAATCTACAAAATAAGTAGCAGTTGTTTTTAATATTTACAAAAAAGGTGCAGATATTTTAATACTTACAAAAAAGACAGATATTTTTACATTTACAAAAAAGGACGCAGATTTTTCTAAATTAACATAAAAACCGCAGTTTTTTTCCAATTTGCGAAAAAAGAATGGCAAGAGAAGCGTTGATATTTCTTAGCATTTCCCAAAATTAAATTCCAGCTAAGCGCATTCCTAAAATGATGCTGTTTTTTAGTTCACAAAAAAGGCACGATGAATTTTAAAAAAATAGCGCTATTTTTAAAAAGGTACAGAAAAAAGCTAAGCACAAAACCAAAAACGAAGCAATTTGTTTTAAAATTTGCACTAAAAATAATCAGTTTTATTCAAAACACTAAAAACGCAGTTTTGTAAAATTCACACGGAAAAGACAATTTTTAAATTTTCAAAATTTCATATGTATCTTGTTCCTATAACAAGTCTTACAGATTTTATTTTTTTATATATGGATTCCAAGTGGTACCAAACAACCTTTGCCCCTTTTTCCAATTATTTTTGTCTTTAAAAATCGCAAGTCTGTAGTGGGCCAATTAAATAGTTTTGGTACAGTAGCGCCCGTAGGTTTTTTTTTCCCTGGAAAAAATTGGATTGAAAATCCGCTATCTTATCCATAGGAAAATTTCAAAAAGCTCAACGTTAACTATAGTGCCAATTCAAAAAAATTTGTCTTAATTTTTAGTGTAGTTTAATAGAAAAAATGTGTCGTTTTCACTAGAATTAAAAACAATTGTGCCTTTTTCCTGTAAATTTAAAAAGCCTGCATCATTTCATAGAAATTAAAAAAATAGCAGCTTAATTTTCCGTGTAATTTAAAACAAATGACAGCTTAATTTTACGTGTAATTTAAACAAAATGGCAGCTAAATTTTCCCTGTAATTTAAAAGAAACTGTCGTTTCCACGAGAATTAAAAAAAATCGCCTTTTTCCTGTAAATGTGAAAAAAGCCCACATCATTTTGAAGAAATTTAAAAACGAAATTGTCATGATTCTTTAAAACACAATTTTTTTAAAAAAAAACTGCGTCTTTTGTATGCAAGCACAAAAATGCTTACCATGTGCAACACAAATTGTGTAACTCATTTCAAATTTTCAAAATATGTACTCCATTTGAAATTCTAATTGTAAGTTACAATTATTCCAATTTAAAATTAAATACATAGTATGTTCTACCTCGAATTTTTAAATCCCTGTCCTGACATTTTTGGGCTAAAAAAATGTTAAGTATTTTGAAACAATAAAATGTTTTTAATAAACTACTTCAGCTACTATGATTAGATATGCAAATGTGCGCTAGAAAAGCATTCGTATTAATTCAAAAAAATCTTTATTACTTATCGTCAGACCCCTGTCCAAGAAACAAATTGACGTTGGATGTCAAAAATCCGAATTTTTAATTTTTTGGTATCCAAAATACTTGTTTGTATCACTAGATGGGTCTATTTGGGTATGTTCCTAAATTAACGTCAAATTTTGAGGGGGAGGAGGAAGAAACGAGAAAAATGACGGAAATGATTAGGGAGAGGGGGTGGTCAAAAATGATCAAAATCACAAGACGTAATATTTGCATGTCCCCCTAATCTGAGCGATTAGACACTTGATTTTCTCAAAGATTTTCTAAGCATTACTGTTCAGCGCAAGAGCATTAATTATAATTATAATAATTATTATATATTGTTTAATTTAATTTAAAAAAATTAAATAGCTTTGAGTTCTTTTCGAGTAAAAGGGACATTCCTTCAGTGGCATTACCTAGGGTAGGCGAGGTAGGCCTAGACCTATCTAAAAATTGAAGCTTATACTGTCTAAGATCTTTATAAAAATTTAAATTAAATAACCATAAGTTTTTTTAATTAACTCAAAACCAGATGCAGTTTTTCTAAATTTACACAAAAACAGGCGCATTTTTTTAAAATTGAGTCAAAAACGCATGGAGTGTTTTTTATTTTACTTAAAAACAGACACGGCACGGTTTGTTGAAATTAAAAAAAAACTGACGAATTTTTTAAAAACTCGAAAACACACAGTTTTTTTTAATTAACAAAAAAACACAGTTTTTTTAATTTTCAAAAAAACAGTTTTTTTTAATTTTCAAAAAAACACAATTTTTTTTAATTCACAAAAAAACAGTTTTTTTTAATTCACAAAAAACACAGTTTTTTTAATTCACAAAAAAACACAGTTTTTTTTGATTTACAAAAAAAAACACAAGCAGTTTTTTTTGTTGACACAAAAATTGATACGATTTTTTGAAATTTACCAATAAACAAACATATTTTTAGTATATACAAAATCATGAATTTTTTTTGAAATAGATGTACACAAAAATAGATGGAATTCTTTAGCAGGCCTACCAGAAAGAAAAACCTGCTTACGCCACTGCATTCTTTCCCTCACTAATAAGTTGGAAAAATTACGAAAATTTTAAATATTGCCTACTTACTTGAATTTACTTATTTAAAAAAAAACTTGGATGTAACCAATTGTGTTGCAAAGCTTTTTCTATGGTCGTAGAAATGTCTGTAGAAAAATTTGTCCATCATTAAAATTATTAATAATTTTGTTTTGACTCTCATCACCGAGGCAAAACTATTGTCACGCTTTGTATTTTTCAAAGTAATATTTATTGACAGTTTGACAGAAAAGATTAAAGCATTAATATCATATATGTAGTTTTATTTATAATTATTTCTAAGCAAGATTTGCAACTTTGAAGGCGGCCGTACGGCTACATGAATTGCATCGTCAGCCTCTCTTGCACATTACAGCCAGCGGAGGAAAAAAACACGCCATCAGAATCAAACAGCATTTGTCATCGTTATTTTGCATTTTTCCTGGTTCAAATTTCCAAAATTAGCGTCACAGTCTTTTCTTAACTTGTGCAGTCTTTTCTTCTCTCCTTGGAACCAAAACGCAATTTCAAATGGTTTAATTTTCCTTATAGTTCTGGTAAAGAAATGGTGGTATGGTAATCTACGAGGTAATGAGTTAAATGTTTCCGCATTTAGTCAGTAGCGTCGGCAGGGGTAGGCTTTGTAGGCATAGACCCAGAAAGGATTTTTAAAATTTACATATGAGCAGTTCCATTTTCTTTTTATTAAATAAGCAGTCGCTATTTTTTAAATCAACTCAAATAAGGTGCATTTTTTTAAAAAAAAAAAACTCAAAAAGCGATGCAATTTTTTAAGTCAAAACAAAATTACATGCTTGAGTTTTCACAAAAACAGAAGCGTTTTTCTACATTTATATTAAAGCAGATGCAATTATTTTAAAATTTGCACAAAAGCGCAAAAGTTTTTTAAGTTAACTCAAAAACAGATGCAATTTTTGGAAATAAATATTAAAATACATAGATGCATTTTATAATGTAATGCATTTCCTTAAATTTATAAAAAAAACAGGCGCAGTTTTTTTAATGAGCTTAAAAAAGGTGCATTTTTTTTTTAAAATTAGCACAAAAAGTAATGCAGTTTTTTTAAATTTAAACGAATGCAGGTGCTTTTTTTAAAATTTACACCAATGCAGGTGCAGTTTTTTTAAATTTACACCAATGCAGGTGCAGTTTTTTTAAATTTACGCAAATGCAGGTGCAGTTTTTCCAAATTTACACAAATGCAGGTGCAGCTTGTTTTTCATTTTTGCGCCTGATAGCATTCGATTTTTCAGCTTACCAACAAAATATAAAATTCTGCCGACGCTACAGTACCTAATAGTAATTAGGTATTTATTAAAACTGGTGCCAAGTAGAAATTAAAACAAGAAAAACGATTACTTTGTGTTTGTGGCTTTACTAGAATGCAACGTAATCAATTTGAACCTGATTTCCTTTTCCTGATTTCTTATTCGTAAATTTCCTCTTCTATTCTATTTTAACTGCAGTCGATTAAAACTAATATAACAACAGTAATTGAAATCGTTAAGTAATTAGAGAATGACTCAATTCCAATTTATTTTAAGAGAGCAGCCCTTCTTAGCTTCTTTTGCTCGTAAGAATTGCCGCAGTTATCACCTTTTCACCGGAATGCTGATTATCAATTAAGACTCATGTGTAATTCATACGAAAAAGACGACCTCTTTATAATTTGCGCACGCACAAAATTCCGCGAACTATGCTCGACCAAATTCGCACATTGCAGAAGGTTTGCGAATACATCAGTGCATGTATAATGCAAACATACTTAAGAATTTGCAAATTATGAATTAAAATATAATTACAAATGTTAATAATGTATCATACGTAGGTATTAGTCCTAATGAATAATGAAACTAGACTTTTAAAAAAGGAATTACGAAATACTAAAATTCTGATATTTTCAAAAAAATTAAAAATTTGAAAAATGAAACTTTTGAAAAGTCAAAAAGACAAAATTGGAATTTTTAAAATCTTAAAAAATGAAAATTTAGATTTGCTGAAAAAAAGTACAAAACGAAATCCGAACCATTAGAAAAGTCGAAAAATGAAAGTTGAACTTTTAAAAAGTGTAAATAAGTAAAATTTATTTATTTTGGAAAAAACCTACTAAGAAAAATTTAAATAATTCAAAAAGTCGAAAAATGAAAATTGGACTGTTTGAAAAAAATTTATTCTAAAATATTTAAACCGAAAATTGTAGTTTTTGAAAAGTTAAAAACTTGAAGTTGGACATTTTAAAAACCGTTAATTAAGAAAATTTAGATTTCCCGAAAAATGTGAAAAACGAAAATTTAACCATTTGCAAAGACAAAAATGAACGTTGAACATTTTTAAAAAAGCGTAAAATTATTTATACTTTTTAAACAAACAAGAATTCGAATTTTAATTTTAAAATGAATGAAATTAAAATGAAAAAATTTATAAAAACGAAAATTGAATATTGTGAAAAGTCAAAAAATGAAAAAATGGACTGTTTAAAGATTAAATAGTCTAAAATCAAAATTAGAGTTTTTCATTATATAAGCACATTATTGTTTCTTGCTTTTTAGAAATGCGCATTGCGTATTTTACACTTATTTGGTATTTTTAGTGAGCTAAAAAGAATGGCATGAAAAAATTTTTCTTAATGCAATTTCGAGATTTGCTTTTTGTTTCTACGCTTGGTATTTTTCAAAGAAATATTTATTATCAGAAAAAAGTAAAGCCGATTTTAAAAAATAATTTTTATGTAATTTTTTACTTTTACATTAAAATTTTCCACATTAAATGAAGTTTAATTTACTTTTTAAATTTAAATTTTCAACTTTGAATTTGGTGGGAGAGAGACAATTGCAATCTAAGGAATTGTATAATTATAATTACTGAAGGCGGCTCTTCCGCTACATGTATTGAACCGTAGGCTGTGCACCTACGTATTGGACGGTCGGCTGTGGGGCTGCATATCGCGGCTGAGTGACCACGACTTGCTGCGGCGCCTGTGCCATCACGACAACCTGTGGAGTGTGATAGATAATGTATATGGCGTGGCAATAGCTTCCAAAGAGGGTGAAAAGGAGGCAGATGTTGATGAAGACGTCAGCGGTACAGCCTCTTTTGCTCATTACAGCCAGCGGAGGAAAACAACACGCCATCAGAATCAAACAACATTTATCATCGTTATTTTGCATTTTCCCTGGTTCAACTTTCCAAAAACCGCGTCACAGTCTTTTCTTAACTTGTGCAGTCTTTTCCTGTCTCCTTGGAAACAAAACGCAATTTCAAATGGTTTAATTTTCCTTATGGTTCTAATAAGCAATTTGTGATAATCTACGACGTAATGAGTTAACTGTTTCTGGATATCGACGGTGAAGAGGCAAAATGTCACTTATCTCATTTTCGTGCGGTGCAACGTGCCGCTGATTCAAGAATTCTTAGAAGGAATGCATCGCTTATCCAACATTGAAACGTGCTACGTCGACACTTTGCATCCATGAATTTGTGGATGAGCGACACTTTGCATAGCACGAAAAAAGGATACGCAACATTTTCCCTCTTCACCGACGATATGAACAATACAATAGCGCCGGCAGGGGTAGGTCTTGTAGGCAAAATTTACACCTAATTACGCAGATACGGTTTTTTGAATTGACACCAAAGCAAGGGCAGCTTTTATAATTATGTTCATAAATTACCGCAAAACTATGTAGGTACTTTTTCTAATTTACACAAAAACCGATGCAGTTTTTAATTGAGGCAAAAAAGACTTTTTCAAAATTAACACAAAAAAGATGCAGTTTTTAAATAGAGGGAAAAAAGATTTTTTTAAATTGACGCAAAAAAGACGCTTTTTTAAATTAACACAAAAAAAGAAGCAATTTTTTAAAAATTAATACAAAAACAAGATACCATTTTTAACTTACACAAAAACGACGTAGTTTTTGAAATACACACAAACAGATTCAGTTTTCTTTAATTCAGGCAAAAAGACGCTATTTTAATAAAAATACAAAAAATGGTGCAGTTTTTTACAAATTTACGACAAAGCACATGCTGTTTTTTAAAATTTACAAAAAAATAGATGCAGTTTTATAAAATTTTCCAAAAAGCTGATGCAGTTTTATAAAATTTACAAAAAAGCAGATGCAGTTTTTTTTAAGTTTATCAAAAAGCAGATGCCTTTTTTAAAATTTATACGAGAACAGATGCTTGTTTCTAATTTTTACGCCTGATGGTATTTAATTTTTTCAGCTAGCCATCTAAGGAAAATCCTGCCAACGCTACAGTATGTAATTATTGTGATTAGGAAAACCATTACCTGAGAATATGTTAGTTGAGCAACGACTGACAGATTTTTCGTTTTATTTTTTATTCTGCTATTTGGCTTCTGTTTATGAAATCTACTTCTACTTTTAATTGTGTTCCAGATTTGTCTGTGGGCCTCTTAAAACTGATGGCAAGATCAGACTGAGAAGAGTAAAACGATTACTTTGTGCTGTGGCTTTACTAGAATACAACATAATCAATTTAAACCTGATTTCCTTTTCGTGATTTCTTATTAGTAAATTTCCTCTTCTATTCCAGTGTTTCTGTGGTCGATTAAGACTAATACAACAAGAATAATTAAAACGTTAAGTCATTGGAGAATGACTCAATTTCCATTTATTTGAGGAGAGCAGCC
Source organism: Ptenothrix huangshanensis (assembly GCA_036851915.1). NCBI lineage: Eukaryota > Metazoa > Arthropoda > Collembola > Symphypleona > Dicyrtomidae > Ptenothrix > Ptenothrix huangshanensis. The sequence continues at coordinate 5,152 of JAAXYX010001599.1, read as the reverse complement.
CTCCTAAACTCTGTTGTTCGTAAGCATTGCGGAAGTTATCACCTTTTCATCCGAATGCTAATTATCAGCGCTTATATGTAATTCACACGAAAAAGACGACCTTTTTATAATTTGAGTATGCACAAACTTCCCGAACTATGCAAGACAAACGTTGCACATCGCAGAAGGTTTGAAAATGCATTAGTGCATTCACAATGCAAACAAACTTGATAATTCGCAAGTTATGAATCAAAATATGCAAATGTAAGTATGGTATGCATCGCACCTGAGAACTAGTGCTAATAAAGTAGGACATTTTGAAAATTACAAAGCCAAAATTGTAGACGAAAAGTCAAAAAATTAAAATTAAAACCGTACATAATGAAAGTTTAGTTTTTTTGAAAAAATGTTCAAAACCCAAATTGAACTATTTAAAAAGTCAGAAAACTGAAAATGTGGATTTTTTAAAAACCGTCTAACAGAACATTTAAATATTTTGGAAAGTCAAAAAATGAAAATTGGGTTTTTTAAAAACGTAAAAATAAAAATGGACTTTTTAAGAAGTATAAAGATGAAAATTGAACATTGTGATAAACATGAAAATGCAAATTGGACTTTTTAGAAAGCGTAAAAATGAAAATTGGACTTCCTGAAAAACTAAAAAATGAAAATTGGACTTTTTGAAAAGCGTAACAAATTAATATTGGACTTTTTGAGAAGCGTAAAAATGAGAATTGAACTTTTTTAAAACCGCAAAAATGAAAATCAGACTTTTTGAAAAGCGTAAAAATAAAAATTTGACTTTTAAAAGTGTGAAATATGAAAATTAAAAAAATATGAAAAATATTGCAAAAATTCAAATTTAAAGGAAAGTGTAAAAATAAGAAATACTTACATAGACTTTTCGAAATTGCAAAAATTCAAATTTAAAGGAAAATGTAAAAATAAGAAATACTTACATAGACTTTTCGAAATTGTAAAAATAAAAATTAGTTGGTTCTCAAAAAGTTTCGGAAAAAGAAAACAATTTTGAGTGTATTAGTTTTGTGTGATGCTCAGCCTCGATTATTTTTCAGCATTCCTTAAATGAATGTATGCTTATTATAAATGTGTAATTCGTAATTTATACAAATTTGAAAAAGTTACCATTATGAATTTTCAGTTTTTCAAAACGTGCAGTTATTATTTGTTTATTTAAAAGCGCAAGAAAGCATCCTTGGGTCCTGTCAAATGTTAAAATTTAGCATGGCATACACAATTTAAAAAACGTGTTTAATTTGCGCTTTAATTTATTAAGCATGTTTGATTTCATTTAATTTGCTCGAAGTGGCAGCGTTTTGTATGCCCAAAATCCCGGGAACGTTCACTAAAACAATGCTCAGTAAATACTCAAAGCGGCAAGTGCAAAGCTATTTGGAGACAATATGACAATATATTTTAATTTTGCATGTACTGGTCAAGCAAAAAACCGTATTTATTATTAATGACTTACAATCTATTACAACAATCAACTCGTGACTTATAGTTACTAAAGAATGAGGAAAAAACAGATTTAATTGATTATATTCCCCAAAAGACTCGAAAAATAAATGCCCACTATTTCGGGAATATTCTCAATTTGTTATGCACAAAATGTGTATCGCATAAACATACTTCTGTTAAGCACTAATTTTTTGCTTTTACATTAATTTAACACAGTTAATCCAGTTTTATTTATTTTGCAAGTTTTTCTAACATTAAAACTTGCCGGATAGAGGCAATCGTAAATAACCGACTTGTATACACTGAAGGCAGATGTGTTGCTTCATATACAGATCGTCGAAGAAGAGTCAAAACGACCTAAATCCAAATGCATCAAAAGGCAAGACAACTTAACTTCAATTCAAGCTAAAAGCAAAATGACCTAAATCCATTTATTTAATTGTAGACTTAGGTTATGTTTTTTAAGCCGTTTTGTATTTAGCACATATAGCTTTTTGCGGCATTGGGATTTAGACCGTTTTGACTCTTCATCGACGATAATGCACCAAAGGCTGTGGGGCTACATATGGAGCCAATCGCTGTGAGGCTATATGTGGCACAGAAGGCTGTGAGGCAGCATACGACGCCCAAGGCTGTGGGGCTACATATGGCACCGAAGACTGTGGGGCTACATATGGTAACGTAGGCTGTGGAGCTACATATGGCACCAAAGGCTGTGGGGCTACATGTGGAATCGAGGGCTGTGGGGCTACATATGGCACCGAAAGCTTTGGAGCTATGTATGGCACCGAAGGCTGTAGGGCTACGTATGGATCCGAAGGTCGTGGGGCTACATATGGCACCGGAGGCTGTGGGGCTACATATGGCACCGAAGGCTGTGTGGCTACATATGGAGCCGAAGGCTGATTAATCATATTTTTATACAATAACGCAAAAAGGGACGCCGCTTTATAAATGACAAGGGAATTGGCTTATGGAAAAGTAAATTCCGTCACATTTTTTAAAACAGACCAATTTAGTTCGGAATTTTATTTGTGAATCTCGAAATTAATGGCGCCAAAGTTTAAAATTAACCCAAATTGACCCTATTATACCCGAATATTCGAACTTTTCCGAATGCAACTAAATTTGACTTCATAGGGATAAGGCAAAATGATAAAGCTGTTTGACTGGTATTTTTACTTTATAGGGGGCCCTAAAATAGTTTTGCTCACGGGCCACAACAAAAGTTGTTACGCTAGTGAAATTTGACAGTGTAATGTTGAATTCAAAACAACATGTTGATCATTTTTATCAATAGCCACAACCAAATCGGACCGATAAATTTCATAATAATTGGCGCCAAATGCCCGAATTAACCCAGATTGGCCACTATAATACCCGAATTTTCAAACCTCTGCAATTATCTAAAAATTTATGCATGTGATGCAGAATTTAATGCTGATAATTTTTGTCAATGGCGTCAAAAAATCTGATCTCTAAATGACACGATAACTGGCGCCAAAGATTTGAATTTAGAGTTGACCCTATGATGCCCAAATTTTCAATTTTTTCGGATTGCCACCGAATTCAGTTCTATTATGTAGAATTAAATGCCGGTCATTTTTGCTAATAGCAGAAAGTTCGAATATTCGGGTAATATAGGGTCAGTGTGGGTTAATTCTGAACTTTGGCGCCATTTATTTCGAGATTCGCCAGTTGGAGTTTTGTGGTATTTAGCTTAAAATTCTGAACAAATTAGGCCTAGTTTAAAAAAAATGTGACGGAATTTATTTTTCCATAAGGTTAGTGGCTTGTCCTTTGTGCCAATGCAGACCCAGTGGTTTTAAATTAACAAAAAAATTGATGCAGGTTTTTTACGTGCACACGGAAAATGAAGAGGTTTGTAGAAAATTCCAAAAAGCAGATGCAGCTTTTTAAAAAAGCGCATGGAAGTGCAGCGTAGTTTTAATTTTTACACCTGATGGTATTCAAAAAAAGAAATCCTGCTGATGCTACGGTATGTAATAGTAATTAGTAAAACTTTTGTAGTTTTAAATTAACAAAAAAATTGATGCAGGGTTTTTACGTTCACACGGAAAATGAAGAGGTTTGTAGAATATTCCAAAAAGCAGATGCAGGTTCCTAAAATTTAAGCGCATGCAAGTGCAGCGTAGTTTTAATTTTTACGCCTGATGGTATTCAAAAAAAGAAATCCTGCTGATGCTACGGTATGTAATAGTAATTAGTAAAACTTTTACCTGCGAATATGTTAGTTCTGTTATGACTGACGGATTTTTGATTTATTTTGCTATTTTTCTCCTGCTTATGAAATCTACTTCTACTTTTAGTTGTTTACCAGATTTGTTTATGGTCCTCTTAAAACTTCTAATTAAGAAAGGGAAACAATTACTTTGTGTTTGTGGCTTTACTAGAACACAACGTAATCAATTTAACCCTGATTTCCTTTTCCGTTATTCCTTATTGGTAAATTTCCTCTTCTATTCCAGTGTTTCTGTGGTCGATTAAGACTAATACAACAAGAGTAATTAAAACGTCAAGTAATTAGAGAATGACTCAATTTCCATTTATTTGAGGGGAGCAGCTTTACTTAACTCTGTTTTCGTAAGCATTGCGGAAGTTATCACCGTTTCGGCCGAATGCTAGTTATTAGCGCTTATATGTAATTCACTCGAAAAAGATGCCGTTTGTATAATTTGCGTATGTACGAAATTCCGCAAACTATGCACGACAAACGTTGCACATCGCAGAAGGTTTGAAAATGCATTAGTGCATTTACAATGCAAACAAACTTGATAATTTGCAAAATGTGAATCGAAATATGCCAATGTAAGTAATAAATCCTGAGTACTGAAACATAGTAAAAAAAACAACGTTCTGGGCCTTTCGAAAAGTGTAAAATATAAATATTTCGATTGTTTTAAAAAATGCAAAAACAAAGTTTCATCACTTATGAAACATTGAAAAAATATACAAATGCGGAATTTCGGAAAAAGTGCAAAAAAAAATTCAGATCTTTTAACAAAGCGCCAAACATAAAAATTAAAACTTAAGAACATAATATTAAAAAAATGTTTAGAATGTTGGGAACTTGCAGTACAGTAGGTGTAATAAACTTTTGGCCAGTTTGCCTACCTCGAAAAAAATCCTGGATACGCTGCTAAACAAAGCGCAATTCGTATGAACCAAAATATTAATTCAAACGTGTACAAACTTTTGAGCAATTTAATTTGCAGCATGCAGCAATTAGTTTCATTGATTTCACGAGTTGAACAGTCCTAAAATTGCTTAAAGTGATTACAAAAATGTCTAGGGTTAGCATAAACTAAACTCCTTGGAAACGGCACAGGAACTGTTAGGAAAAATTCTTGTGTTTTGGGAACTTATTGGAAATTTTTATAATTTAATGCAAAAGATGGTAAATTATTTTAAACCTCGGCAATTTATTAGTTTGTGTAGTCAATGGAAGTGTTGGTAACTTCCAATTAATACTTTCGGGAATTTATTGTAAACTGAAATTTAGTGGGAATTAAAAACATTTATCAGGAATTTTGGATTTCTTTATAAACAATTATGCTACAATTGTGCTTCTTGAGCTCGAAATAACGCTTTTTATTCTTTCAAAAGTTAATGCGCTGTTTGAGTCTACAAATGTTCAAATTTTTTTATCCCTTCCAAAGCTTAAATAAAG
>JAAXYX010001598.1:0-21877 GCA_036851915.1 Ptenothrix huangshanensis | reverse complement strand
ACATTTATACAATTTTTCACCTGTAGTTTGGCATTATAACGATACAGTTCTACGTGTTGTAATGCCAAAAACTTCTAACGCGTAGTGTCGTTATAACGAAATAATGAATACCGCTAGTATTGTAGGTAATTCCGCATAATTATAATAATTATCGTCGTTGAAGTTCGTATGTAAAGTTTAGTAGGCTCATAAAACAGAATGTTAATGCTATATTGCTATACGGTAAACATTCACTATGCTCAGCACGAGGCCTCATGCACTTGGTATATTTTGAAACTTCTACGACGATATGTACACTGTAAAAACTAAACAATCTTAAAAGAGAAAAAAATTCATCAAAATCCCCGAAAATCTGCTCGTTTTTAGTTTAATTAGGATCTATCTTGTTCGCAGTTTAAATACATCTTAAATTAATTACAAATACATCTTGGACTGAAAGATGTGCTCCAGATGCACTTTTAGTTCGTTTTAGATGCGCAAATGTATTTTTGTTAAATTTAAGATGCGCCTCAAATGCACCCAAACTGTGTTCAGGATGGGCCGTTAATGATACTAAAAACGAGTAGGTTTTTGGCCTCCAAAATGAACCACTTTTTACGGTGTAATTATACTTACGTGTTTATGAGATTGTTCAATGCACTAATAGTAAACAGATTTAAAAACCCAGGAAATTGCTGATGAACCGAATTTAAATACACTGCAAAAAATAAGATACGCTCGAGATTATACTAAATAGCTGTAGGTTTTCGGCGTTTTAGATGCATTTCTTTTCATCTTGAAGATGCGCTTAGCGCATCTAACCCCAAATTACATCTTTAAAATTTAAGATGCAAATAGTGCATCTTGAAGATGCTTTTCAGATGCACTCAAAAATCTTTCAAGGTTTTACTAAATACCTGTAGGTTTTCAGCGTTTTAGATGTATTTTTTCTTGTTTTAAGATTTTTACAGTGTACTTATGTTACGGCCGAACTCGGAAGTATAATTGATTTCATGCTTTGTTTACGATGTGACAGAAAAGGCGATAACAAGAGAGCATATCGTATGTACTACTGTTATTTGTAGGTGAAAACGATATTAAACGGTGTTCTTCTTGAACACCAAAGAGTAAATCAAATGCATTTTATAACATCACTACATAGCCGTTGCTTGAACTTTTAGATACTAAATCTACTATGTATCTGCATTTACTTTATAATTTGATTATACTTGCTTTTTGTTTAACACGTGTAAAGCATTGATTCAGTAGTTACAAGATAGTGAAGTTCAACACAAGTGCTTCATTTTTAAAACATTAAAAACCAATACTTGCAAATATACTGTAATTTTACACTCATGCTTTCAGTCAGTTTAAAAAACATAATTATAATTATACATACAAAATGTCCTCATGTATTCACTGTGAGAACGTATAAGTAACGTTTTGGAAACGTTGGATTTCCTCATGCAAGTATGTAGTTGAGCTCATGATTGTGTTTCTACACCAATACATACGTACACTTAAAACAGTAAGTAAATACAAACCAAAATGGCAAAAAATAAGGAAAGAACTGTCGTCACGATTAAAAATCAGGAAAATTATAAATAATGAGGGTGTAAATAAGTAATGTGATTTTTTCATAGTATGATAATATAATATTCAACTCGATCTTTTGTATCCATATTATGATCAAACATTGTACGTACACTGTAAAATGTTATATGCATTTTACTTACACATTTAGTTTAAACTAAATCTTAAAAAAGGAAAAATGCATCAAAAGAGTCAAAATCCTGCTCTCGTATTTTAACGCAATTAGGGTGCATCTAAAGTGCATCAAAACGCATAAAAAATGATTCTTGGACTATGAAATGCATTTAAGGTGATCTTTTTGATGCATTCTGATTGTCATCTGTAATTATATACAATTGGAGTAGGTTTTTGGTGCTTTAGATGCAACAGTTTTTATTGTGTAGCAAATTACATATGATTTGATTTAACTGCTCATTCAAGTGTCTCGGAAGTTGAGTTATAGGAAATAATTATTACAAAGAACATCAATCATCGAAGAATGGAATTGAAGCAGAAAAGGAAGGAAAAGATCAACTAACATAAGTACATACAGGGGCCGGCAATGTAACCTTCCGTATTCACTTGCACATTCAATTTGTATTCTTGTCTACGAACAGCAAGCTGCAAGCTGGCAAGACTCATGACTTTGACTTGAGTGGAAGTGGAGGAAGCAAGATCAATAACAATTATTATCTACATGCATTAACAATGAACTTGCTTCACAGTTGCATAGCAGGCAAGACAAGCATATAAAAATATAGGTAATAATTAAATGTCTCACTTGACTCATACAAATCTGTATAAAAGACACGGCAAGACGCAAAAGTAACACACTCTCACTAACTCTAGCTTCAACGGTAACATCACTCGCCATTCTCGTTAACAACTCATAACCGTAACACATTTTAGTCCGTCCAACATGAACTCCGTAAGTGTCACATCTTCTTAATACACTGTAAAAACTGGTGTATCTACAACGCCAAAAGCCTCCTTGCATTCAGTAGTTATAATTATGAACGCAGTTAGAATGTATCTCGAGTTCACTTTAAGTGCATCCAAAAATCAAAAGAGCATCTGAAACGTATCGAAAGCGCATCTAAGGCGCATCTTGCAGTTTAGGATGCTTTTAAATGCATTTGTGATGCACTGAAGATGCATTCTAACTTCGTTCATAATTGGGTATGAAAAATACGAGGAGGTTATTGGCGTTTGAGATGCATTTTTTCAGTTTTAAGATTGCTTACTTTTTACGGTGTACTCACCGAATTATTAGTCAAACCATGTTTTCATGGTTTTTTACTGCACTTGATACTGACACGTTATTAAAATGGATCCCTTCAGGTACTTATTGTTGCCCTTGCTACTATGGTGGCTATTGCCAACGCGGGGCTTCTTGCCACTCCTGCCGTTGTTCCTGCCGTTGTTCCTGCCGTTGTTCCTGCCGCTGCAGTCGCTGTATCCCATCCAGCTGGTAGCGTTACTGCCCCAATTGTCCACTCTGCCCCAGCTGCCGTTGTGACCCGGAGACATTTTACTGCCCCAGTAGTTTACGGCGCCTACGCAGCCCATTCTGCTCCACTCCGCTATCTCACCCCAGCTGTCTGAGTAATTATTGTGCAATTAAATTCCTTTACTTTCTAATTTATTATCTCCTTTCATTATTTTGTTAAAGTTGAAAACCGACGATTGTAAATATCGATTTTATAAAAATATTCGCCGTTCGAATTTTGACACGTTGAACTTCGGAATCTATTAGTTTTTCATTCCAATTTTGATTTTTTGCATCGAAGCAAAATACACCTTGAATAACATTTTAATGCCATCGAGAATATTTAACACATCATAATTAAATTCAGACTGCAGAATTCACTGACTTGAGGCAGAATTGTATGCAATTTTTTGTAGTTTTGTTTTTAGTTTTCAGTTTCACATGCACTAAGGAACTTGTGTAATGTGGTCGTATTTCCGGTGTACGTATTAATTGTGTACATCCCGAGCTTCCTATGCGATGCCTTTTTTGTCCGTACTTTAAATTGTAGGTACGGCAAACATACAGCGACGTTATGCGAGAAAAATTAAAGATTTAATTGTGCATAATTAATTGGTACATATACAAAAAACATTACACATTTTTCACACAATTATGAAAGCAAACAAAAATTGTATTTTTGGTGCAAGAAATAGAGCTATAGGACGGAAATTTTTAGGACTGCAAAAATACATCACTTAAACTGCATCTTACTATAATTACTTGCTATAGTATACAGTTTCCAACGTAAGTTTTGCATGTGCCGGAAATAAGCTGAAAATAGTGTATTCATTTATTGTTGTGCAAACAAAAGAACTCACACTGATAATGTCATAAGTATGCTTTCCCGCTTCATACTTCTCACACAGAAGTACCGCCTTTTAATTTCGCTTCGTCATTCGTAGAACTAGTGTAGGATTAGTTCAAATTGAAGTCCAACTCCAAATAAAAGTGTTGCTTTATTACTTCTTATAAAACGATTGTTTCCAATTAAAATCAATTTTAGACAAAACATTTATGACAGTATCTCTTACAGCAATCGCCTGGATACAATAACAGCTCCAAAAATAATAAAAGTTGTATAACTCTAACATAGGCTTCTGATCCTCATATGAATAGTCCATATAAATTCAATAGATTGTCGCGTAAATACCTACTAGCTTCCAGTGGCAAATTAGAGCCCAGATATGAAAGGTGTTTTGAAGTCTCAGAGGTGCTACGAAGGCAATTGCTCTGAAAAGTGACCCATTAACTGGGTTGTTAATGCTATAAGCAAGTGATACATACACAGAACTATAATATTTAGCTTATGAAAATCAGCAGCTGTATAGGTACTGTTAAACAATAACACTTGAATAAATCATATCAATTAACCCACAAGTTAAGTTGTTTTCACTGCTTGCTTAAGAAACAAACACCTAAACTTCATTCAACGTCAATCAAATCTTATCAGTTTAGAAGGTAATTTCACTAGCAAATTATTGATATAGCAATTACACACCACGTACAAAGTATTTATCCATTTAGCTAATCGTTTATTTAAAGTTAAAAGTTAATTAGCGATGGGGATAAAATCAATGTAACTTATTTCCGCTATAGATTAGTATTGCTATAGTATATTGATTATAGTTTTGTTCAACTTATTCGAAGGTGATAATTATGGTTCTATTTTCCAACAGTGTGAGTCAATAAAGCACAAGTCTAGACACATATTTCATTAATTACGATGAACTACTCGCCCTGGAACAGTAATAATTGACAAAAACTTAATGCTGTGTGTAAGTGTATCATTATTACTTAGTATAGGAAAATTAGCTGCTTCCATTATAATTTTCTCCTACTTCAATTTGGGCTATCCTCTGTAGCGAAATAGGGAATCGTTTCTACTAAAATAACCGCTATCTAGAAGTCCGTTAAAAAAAGGTGTTTATTACCATCAGCTGTAATGCTCACCAGCCAAGAATCCCGTTACAATTCCCGCGCCATACGAATTTTAGCCTTTTTGAATTTAATTCCGATTCGGGTTTTAACTAAAGTCCCGAGTTCTCGATCAAAACTCAGTCAAAATAACAGCCTTGAAGTAACAAATCAGAAAAACAAACTAAGAATAATCATTTTTTACATTTACTCTGCATGGCTACTTATTCACTCTCTCTACCTACACCTGCGTTTTTGTCAGATGATTTTGTTCCGCAAGGATTATTTTGTTGTTCACGATTTTCCTATCCACTTCGCATATACTCTTGCTACAGCAGTAGCTAACTACTGGACAATACTTGCATTCACTTTGTGGCCAAATATCACAGTAAAAATTTTCAATGAAATGTTAAATTTAGTTGAAATCCATTTTTCAGATAAAGGACTGTGTTATAAGGGGAGGACTAGTCGAAAATTATTCGAGTACTCTTTACAGGAGCTGCTTGCAATCTTTTTGGCACCTATGCTCTTCGCAGTGCCATTTATGATAGGCGTTCTCTTTATTTTTAATCCTAGGCGATTATTCTTTGTTCATTCGATATTTGATCAGAAACACTTGAGGAATCCGTGGTTTTACGCTTTGTTTTGGTGTGTAGAAGTTTGTAATGTTGAGATGTACTTGTCCAGAGTTTATTTTTTACTTTTTATTCAACTTACGATTTTTCAAAATATCTCGGATGTTGCAAAAGGGGAAGTGGAGGAATTAAGGTAAGTATCATTAAGTTGATTCTAGGTACGTACAATGTAAAAACTGAACAATTTTAAACCAGAAAAAAATGCATCTAAAGCGCAAAAAAGCAACTCGTATTCGGTATAACAGTGAACGTAGTTCGGAAGCATCTTTAAAGCATCAAAAAGGCATTAAAACACATATTTGATCCTGAAATGCACTTTGCATGCGCTTTAGATTTTAATATACACTTTAATTCACGTGAACTGGAGATGCATCCTAATTGGGTTCATATTATGCTAAATACGAGTAGGTATTTGGCAGCTTAGATGCAGCAGCTTTTACAGTGTACTTATTACACTATTGCATTTGTTTACAAAATACTCCGCAGATTAATATTGAACGAACTGAGAATGGAAACTGCAAGCAGAACCGCCAAAACGATTTATTCTCATCCAAGACTAGTGATTGCGAAAAAACTTAGGCTATGCCGCCATCTTCAGGCCTTGCTGGTTTACTTTAATCATAATTTTGCCTACATTATATTCTCTTTCAAGCTTTTCTGCATTTTAATGGCTACCGTATTAATATTTTTCTCATTCTTACTTCTTCATGGTCATAGCGAATCACCTTCGGAAGAACTCATCAACTCACTCTCTGCTATCGTTTACACTTTACTAGCATCCGACGCAATTCTACTTTTCGTCATAATTTATGACAGGGCTTTTAAAATTCCCAGTCAAATAGAAGAATTGAAAAATTCAACGTTGGTATATTTTTCAAAATGCGAATTAAGTTGTAGGAACAAGGAAATGGGATCATCATTCAGTTATGTTAATAAGGTCATTGTCTCTGTTCACAACTCTGGGATTAAGGTGGGAGGATTTCATAATTTAGAAAGGAGTTCCACTCCCGCATTTATTCACTTCATAGTATATAATGTGGCGTCTTTAATTGTAGGTTTTAGTTAAAGTTGTTATGCTATGAAGTTGACTCACCGATGACCGATAATAATAGCTTTATTATTGTTTTTGCAAAGTCAATGTGAAAACTGTTTCCCTTAGGACAACATCAAATATGATGATAATGCAGTTCCTCATGTTATTGACCTTTATTGTATGGAATAAAAGCAATCGACACTAAACACATTTTTTATCATTTGCAAAATACCAATATCAATCATTCAAGACTTAATTAAAGCTAGTCTATGTTCATCTTTGTTATTAGTTGAAAATAAAATCTTTTGCTGTAAATTGTAAAATCTTTGTTCTTATTTCTTTCAAAATGAGTTATACCCCATACAAGAGTGCGCGCGTAATAGTGAATGTTTATTGCTATTGTTATTAAGACAATCGACGTGTGAAAATCTGGATCAAGAGCAACGTGTAATATCAGAATGCATTGACAATCAAACAGATTTCTCAAATTCAGGCTGGAAATCTATGCCAAAATATTCCTACGCCTCCGACTCCTCAGAGTTACCTGAGGAATTTAAGGGTAAACTGGAAGGAAATGGAATTTTTTACCTGAAAAATTCTAATAATGGCGTTTTTATCAAAATCGGAACAAGTTTAAGCGATATAAGGCCCACGTACTTCTACTTGAAATATTATGCCCACGTCAAATATTTGGTTGCTCAACAAGCTTATGTCTCCCCAGCCCTAACTTATGAAGGCAGTCTTAGGAGATATTTACAACTTTCAGGCAATTTAGCCTGGAGGGAGGATTACTATGAGATTAATATGGACGAGATTTTAAAACGCAAAGAAAATGTAAGTTTTTTTATACAAATAAATAATAACAGCTGATTACTCAGTAACCTCCTTTTTTATGTGAATTTTAATGAATAATGTCTGGATTAATTCTGTTCCTTATTCAAGATTTTTATTGGAGCATACCAATTCAGCAACTTTGACTACTTGTTTCTGGACAAAATTATTCTCGTTCAAGGAACTAACATTACGCGCATTAGTAACATTTTGGAAGTGTGTCATCCAAGAAATCATACAACAACCACTACAATGCCGAGTACAGCTACGACCACGACAACTACGGCTACGACTACGACCCCTACTACCACGAAAACAACGGAACGATCTAAAGCTTCCACTGCTGAAGCGACCATCAACACTTCACCGTCGACGACAGATAAGCTCAGGACTACGACCAATACTATAATTAAAACTACAACCTATAATACAGTTGAAAATACAACCAGTGCTGCTGCCAAATCCTACGAATTACTTTCCAGAATTGATTGTATTACTATTCTAATGTCAATTGCATACATTAGTAGGGTTTACTATAACGAAGCTTTCCAGTATATATAATTTTTAATATGTCATGTGATAGATCGGATTACATATCCAGAAGCTACTGCGTGGCCTAATCATATCTATTACAGTTACATAGATAACTATTAAGTTTATTATCAAACTCAAACCTTTTTTTAAGTCGGTAGTAGTACGTATGTATATTAATGATAAAATTGTTTATGTTATTTAGAATTAATTTAAGTGTTTAAGTTGTGTTTATTTTGTGTATATGCATTTGAACGCAGTATTCACTTTCAGCAATAAATATTGCAACAACATAAAATGAATACAATCGATTTAAAACGAAGCTATGCATGATAGGATCGTCTTTTGCGCATAATTTTAAAATGGTATTTTAGAGCCATGGCTGTGTTTATAACCAGGAATAATAAACTATACGTATACATCAGCATGTAGGTATACAAATACATACATTCAACTGACGTCAATTATAGTTGGCTGAAGTTAATTGAAATTACCTGAAAATAATTCGCAAACTACCACTGACCAACGGAAATTACAGTTAACTAACGTTAATAAGAATTAACTGACGCTAATTACGATTTATTGCGTTCAGTAGCTACCATAAACAATTAACCACAATTGTTAAACAATGGTGGTAGTGAGGGGCATACGCATAACTTATTGATCAACGAGTTGCCAGTTTTGTGTCAAATTTTACCACCAAATTAACATTTTCATTCAATTGCTCCTCGCTTCACTTTTCGCAAAAACAAGACCGCGCAGCGCTCTTGTTTTCTATAGATGTACCGACGTATAGTGCTTAAGCTTAGCTAGTAATACTGCATGATGCTTTACAATTCATCTTTAAATTCAGTCTGAACTGAGGACCTTTCGTTAAGTAAGTTATTCCAAAATTGTAAACGCTCTGTAAAAGGCTCTTGGATGATGCTTGTCTCACTGTTCAGATTGTAGTATTGAAGCGGCTTCAATCCTTCCGCTTCTTCAGGTGATGTTGGACGCCAGGGGTCAGTGTAGTGCTTTGTAGTTGTCCATAGCACGTTTGGTTGTCTGTGAGTAAACAAAGTTTTGTTTTAAAATACCTCAGCTATCACGGTTGTTATATACTTAAAAGATTACCAGTGGGAGCAGAGTACTATAAAAAACCCAATAACTGACACCAGTCGTTGCAGCTACCTGTTTTTTGCGAACGACGTCCATAGTTTGATTAGATTTCTTGATACGTATTCCGTCTTGGAACCCTTTTGTATCTCAGAGTTCTCGTCCCAAAGCGAGTTGAAGAGAAGTGAAAGTTCATCTTCGTGGGAGACGCCTTGGATTAAAAAAATATTCATCGTTAGTACATATGCAGGCATTGTTTCAGAATACAAAGGCGACAAATAAATAGAAAGAAACCTTTCTTTATGAAAATCTTACCGAAAGCAAAGCAAATCGATACATATGTATGTGAAAATTTTTAAATCACCGTAATCGCCTTCAATTCCAAAGAAGCTCAACACTGAGAAATCTGTTCTTCTATAGGAATAAATTATTGGGTAAACTGGAACATATTTAGCGGCCAAGAGGGTTGCCTTTTGGACGCCATGATTAAAATATCGATCAGAAAACATTTGGGTGAGCTCCTCCCTCGTTTCCTCTCCAATAACTTTGTTACCGAAATAATAATCGTACACTTTTTCTGACACTGCTTCTTGCTCTGCCTCGGTCCAATTTGTGTAGACGTGATTGTAGTGAAGCGCGATGGGGAAAATACTCTTCCAGTTTTTGCTAAAGTCCTCCGTCATTCCTTTGTCATTAAGGATGTCTGAAAAAAAGTGGTGATTTTGTAAATTACTAGGAATTTTAAATTTCTGTAATGCCAACCTAATTATAAAACAAAACTGGGTATTTTGACTGAACGCAGCTCACATGCAGAATGCAGTGGAATGCCTTCATCCTTGGCCAGCATCGTCATCCAAGGTACTTGATTAAATCTCCCACTTTTCATTAGAACTTCCGGGTGCTCGGTGAGGAAGTAATCGTCAACATTTTCACTGCTTCCATACTCAATGGACGGTCCAAATGGAGCAAATGGATCATATGACCATTCCTATTTATGTAATTCAAAAGAGTTTATATTGCTACCTTCTTTTAAATTATGTGTCGAATGATCGATTGGTAAATATAGCGTTTAATAAATATAGTTAGCGTAACTCACTGCTAAATATTCCATACCACCTAAAATTTCACTGACTGGTAATCCCAAAAGACAATCCGAAAGTGCTTGAGAAGTATCAGTGGGACAGTTCAAATGTTTGCTGAATTTAACCGCCATTTCTATAGGCTTTGTGGATAGGGCCCATTGACAGAGAGCAGAGCCACTTTGGGAGATGGCAGCGTGGAATAAACCTGCACTGCGTGGCGAAAGAATATGATAGTGAACAGAGGCGCCGCCTGCACTTCCGCCAAAAATTGTAACTCTTTCCGGATCCCCACCGAATTTCTCGATGTTTTTCTGAACCCATTTAAGTGCCATGTTTTGATCTTTCAAGCCAAAGTTTCCTGTTATCACGTCGTCCTGGGTGCTCAGAAATCCTGGTAAGCAAGCAAATTACTTTTTGCCGAAGCTACAGATGTGCTATGTATGTTCTTATAGACATTTATATTACATATTTGTAATTAATGGATATTAATTTGTAAGTTCACCAAATGGGCCGAGACGGTAATTAACCACAACAAGGACAATGTCTTCGTCCATGAAATAGTCAGCATAGTAGAAGTTTGCATTCCCCAATGTAAAGCCACCACTGTGGAAATAAACCATCACTGGATTTTTCCCTTCGGGCTTTCATAATTTCAAAACACAATATCAGTACTAAACCTAAATAGCCGAAAAAATACCTTGCATTCTTAAAATTGATAATTGTTTTAGATACAGTGGAATCGCATATTGTGACGTATCGTGAGCTCATGTGCATTTACATAGGCGTTTTGCCGGGGACGCTGTGACCTGTAACTTTAATGCGAATTTCTCTATAAGCAATGTCACTACAACGCGATTCCACCCTATTCTAATATTCAGTTTTTCCACGTGGTCATAATTACTTTTTTTTGCAATGTGACACTTTGGTAATACTGTTCAAATTCAAATTTTAGATTAATTAATTGATTTTAAATTGAAGAGGGAAAATTTTGTCCTTGATTTCGAATTCCGATTATCTATACCTTTGGAGTGTAGATGTTTATAGTGAGGCAGTCTTCGACTCCAAATTGCTCCCAAGAAATCCACATAACTTGAGCACAGATAGGACCCATTACGGTTGCATTGTAAGTTCCATCCCACTTGTCGGCCGGTTTGGGGTTCTACAATTAGATCACGTACAGGTATGTTTCCATAGGCACGCAAATCATGTTATTATTTTGCTATCGCTACTAATAGTAAGATAATAAATAAATGAAGTAGGTACCTGAAACCGTTGTGCAGATCCGTAAGGAACATTGAGAAATCCTAAATAGTCCCTTCCATCTCTAGACTGTAAGACCTTTCCTAGTAGCTTCCCTTGATCGATTTCAAGGGTCGGTTTCAGGTCCAGCGATACTGTGAAATCTGCTAAAACTATGGCTTCTATGACTATGAAGAAAAAAATTTGTACGAGATTCATTGAATAAATACATTGCAAACGAAATTGAAACAAAAATAGGCGGTCTGTATTGAAGTATTTTCCAATTTCAGAAGCACAGTAAAAGTGAAGAGTCAAGGCAGAACTGCTGGCTGCAACTGGAGGAAATGTTGTGATTTGTATTCTACATTAGCCCAAATCAAATCTAACTCGTTTCATAGTTACATGGATATTGCGTGGTATTGGACTGTAATTTCATGACCTTGAACAAGTTTGAATTATAGTGAATATCAAACATAATTACTATTGGAATAATTATGTAACGAAGGAAAGAGTGACTGAACCACTTTCTAATTAAATAAGGTAGGTTGTAAAATGTGTTTGTTGTCAACGGAAAATAAATAATGGAAAACTTATTGCTAGTATCAAAGTATCAAAGATAACCGCAGTAATGAGTAACACGCTTACGCCCATTTGTTTGTGTTAAAACTTGTGCTGAGGTTATTATCCTTCAAAGCCATCCTCGACTGCAGTTGAATTCATGCACTTCTCGCACTCGACATCCTTATGATACTTCGATACTTATGAATACAGATAATCCTTCAAGGCCAATAAGCAATTGACCTGCGGTCAGCATTAATATTCGTAACTTATGTACTTAAAGTATCTACAGGATCACAATAATTGTATGATGAATATATCATATCCTACGTCGCATCGTAATTATTAGGGTTACAATTAATTGATAAAATATTTCTCCCTTTCTTGGCTGATTTTCTATTGTTACCTAAGTAGGATTGTCGTATTTACTCAACATACCATAACGCTTTTGGAGCAGTAAATACAGTACGTATAGCCCGTCCACAAAAAACCGAGTATTTAATCGTAAGTTGTTATAACGTATATAATCATTGGATAAGAATTATCGTCAAATCAAAAAACATATACCCACAATTACCAACATTTTTATAGGTCCAAGATGCATTGCATTTGACAAAAGAAAGCTGCTTTTTTCAAAAGTTTAAATCGTTTACTTAGTGTCATTCAATGAATTAGATACTTACCGCAAAACTTATAATTATTCCCCGCCTCTAATGATTCCCAGGGGCAAACAAATAGGATTAGAAATAATTCCCAGCCTCTAATAATTCCCCGGTAGAAGCATACACTCGTATTCCTATGGTACTACTATTAGTTGACTCTTAATAATCTGATTGGATGATCACGGAAGACAACTTTTTCACAAAGAAGGGTATGTATATATATATGGAGAATTTTTAGGGTTTAGAATTTAGTATAGTAAATTCTAAAAGTCACACTTCTTTATGTCCATAGCATTTTAATTAATATTACAATTATGGCAATAGAAACTATTACCAAAACAATCGAGTTTTGCTAATAATTCCCCGCCTCTAATAATTCCCGGGTCTGAAGAGTTGTTCAGCAATTAATTCCCGGGGAAATTAGTGGAAGTTTTACGGTACATAATGTAAATACTTATTCGAATAGCCAAAGTGGCTGTATAATTGCATACTATAATGCCAAATGTGTCATTATAAAGTAATATATACTAGCGTTTATTTTAATTACATCTTACATTTCGAACTTAAGGATCATTTTGAGTGAATTTTCGTTAGTTGCCATGGTCCATTTGAGAGACATGGTAAAAACCACTTTAGAAATTCCATCTTTTGGCCTAAACCATAGGTCGTAATTACCCGGGATTTGCTGATATATATAGTAAATTGAATGGAGAATCATATGCGAACCATCCCATAATTTACTGGAAACTGTATATGCACTAAACTTGCAAAATCGTCACTCTACACGCAATTATAGCGCTCCTCGTTAACCAATGAATTTAAAAGTGTTCGCATCTGGTGCGAAATTTAATGAGGAATTCAACGGTATAATTCGTTTTTTGCTACAAGCGTTACTTTTTTAAAAAACGAGGAAGTTTTAACACGTTCGAGGGATTATGTGATTCTAGACTGTTGAAAGTTGAGAGATTGAGGAATCAAACAAGTAAACAAACAAAGAGTCGAATTTTTTTTTTCTTATTTACTAGTTTGGATTTTGTGATCGCATTTCAAATTTCTGCACTGCCTCTGCTATTGACAAGCTTTCATCTCATTTCATGTCTCATACTGTACTGAACGTCATCTCAGTCCCACTCCTAATTCAAAATCGACCCTGATCCTGACCTACTGATATTTGTTCAACTTCTAAAACGGTTTTCTCTAGTATTTGCCTCTCTAATTGACCTGCCTGGAGTAACTTCTGAAGTCTACCAACATAGTCCATCCATTTTTAGTCATTCTTCACTTTACTTTAACCCAATTAGTCGAATTCAGGAACTGTATTTTCATATGAAATCTCTAGACTTGATCGACATTTTCCATCGTAATCTGAGCTGAAAAGAGGTAAATACAAGAAATATAATTACAAACTACACGGCTTCGGGAGGTCAGAGTATACTCTGACTTCCAAATGTATACCTACATATTACACGGCTTCGGGAGGTCAGAGTATACTCTGACTTCCAAATATATACCTATATATTACAGTGGAATCGCCGTAAGGCGAACTTCGATAAGGCGAACCTTTCTTTAAGGTGAACGCTTTTGTCTGCCCATGCAGGAAGTCCTATAATCTCATGTATTTGACTTTCTTTAACACGAATCTCCGTACGGCGAACCTTTTTCTGATTCGAACCTTATTTTTGGACCTGTCAACTAAAATAACATTGAATTCACTTTCCCTAAGGCGAACAGCGATTTTTAGCCGCCGATCGAAACTTTTATGCGCAAAATTCAAATGTTGTGTTGAGCTGTTTTTCAATTCAAGAGTTTGTCGCGCAGAAAAATTGTGATTTTTGTTTATAGTTTGAGTGTTGCAGCTATCCTGATTGAAAGATATTGTCAGCTTTATTTTCATTTTTTTTATTTAGTAAAATTGTCTCCCTCTCTCGAATAATTAAAGTTTGGCCTAATTTTTTTAAAATGGCACTGCTTATGATTTTAAGGTACAAAAGTCATCAAACCCTGAGTTGGAAGGATTAAGCCAGTATAATTTCAAAAACTTAAGCTGGCCAAAAGCTGGCGGAGACTTGTAGGTTTGAACACTGCTTTGTATTTTTTTGCAAACAACCAGGGAATAAAAGCATACCAAAAATACTTGTAGTGGCCTTCAATTGTATTAAATGCTACTAAAATACTGCAGTTAGCTTTGTTGATCAAAATTAGTTCTTATTTAGCAATTTAACATGTCTTTTTATAATGTGAACTTTCTCTAAGGCGAACGATTTTTGGAAACCCTGAAGTTTGCCTTACACCGATTCCACTGTACACGGCTTCGGGAGGTCAGAGTATGCTCTGACTTCCAAATATACAGGGTGATTCATAAGTTCTGGTACATAGTTTTTAAGCTATAATAGACGTAATAGTTATTCAAGTGTAACAAAATTTTGGGGTAACGCTCTACACACCTGCCTACTCACTTTATTTTTCGTATTCAAAATAGTAACCCCTAGCTGTGACACGGGCTTGCAATCTGCATCTCCCACGCCTGGTTGCGGCACGAAGCCCTTCCTTCGGGAAATTTGCCCACCCATTCAGGAGGGTTTTTTTTAGGGCAACCAAATTTTGATGACGAGTAGTGCTGACCATGACATTTAACCATAACTTATGGAAATGATCCAAAGGATTGAGATACGGCGATGGTCAAAGGCCATTCTGAACTACCGACGAGTTCCCCCACGTGAACCATCAGCCTTTTTCCTCGATTTCGGCCCAATGGGCTGGTGCATAGTCTTGGTGGTAGGGTAGGATCATCTGATTGTCCAGTGGGAATACACGGAATTAGTCCCTTATCTACAGCTAGTCACTATTATTAGCTTTTTTTGACAAGTTGAGTTGTTTCTAAATGGTGTAACATATTACTAGGAGTAAAAAAGTTGCTATTGCCGATTATAATTATTAAACATGCATATTTACTGATGAATAAGAAATTATAACATAATGGTACATTTTACATTCAAAGTAATTAAACTTTCAAAAGTAATATGTACTAATTGTCAAAATTTGTTTATATTTTGTGAGTTCATCAATTAGTTTTTATTATTAGAATGCCGACAAATTGCGTAATAAAGGTTCGAAAAAATCAAAAAACTTCATGTGCATATTTTGTAAATTAGCTAAAGATAGCCGGCCTCTAAAGATAGCCTGCTTCTAAAGATGACCGGGGAGAAGAGAAAATATTT
This sequence comes from Ptenothrix huangshanensis, assembly GCA_036851915.1. Lineage (NCBI taxonomy): Eukaryota > Metazoa > Arthropoda > Collembola > Symphypleona > Dicyrtomidae > Ptenothrix > Ptenothrix huangshanensis. The sequence continues at coordinate 5,994 of JAAXYX010001598.1, read as the reverse complement.
ACAATGATAGCCCGGGCTATAATTAGAAGTTTTACGGTACATACGTTTTAGTACATTTAACTAAAAATCACTACGAATTCGGCCACCAACTGCCTTTACAACATAGGGTTAAATGACCCTATGTTGAAATCTGAAATTGGTCAGTCACACAACATCGGGTAGTTGTGATCAACGATGATTCTATGCTTTTTCTGCTACACCATGCGAAAATTAATTCACGTAGTCATGTAGTTTTATGATTTTTAAAATCTCACCTTTACTCTTACCTTGCCTGTGTAAAGCAATGATAACTAAACGTTGCTCTGTTTTGACCTCCAGGTCAACAACGAAACAAGCAAGTGATATGACAATTTTTCCCTTCATATGTTGGCCCTATCACGCTAAGATGTTAAAGGATTGCAATAATAAATAACATTTTGGCAGGCATTCCTTTGGCCTTATGAATCACCCTGTATACCCACATATTACAATTTTGGAGGTATTGAAGGTCAGACTTCAATCCATGCTCAAGGTCCTGCTACTTTTTGTGCAGTGATAAAATAAAAGTAGCACAAATTTCGGTTTCCTAATGATGATATTTTGAAATACTACAGATATGGGCAAACCAAAGAAAAAGTGCAAGAAGGTCACTTCTAGAGCTCTAAGCTCAAGAAGAAAGTTAGCGTGGGTACAGCAAAAAGCTACAAGGGACCAAAATGCCGAAAATTGTCACGGTCGTGTTATCTTGTCGGTCAAAGCACTGAATCAGCTTCTTTTTAAAGTACAGATACACAATAGTAGCTGCGGAACCGGTAAAGTTGCAGTCACAAAGTGCTCCCAGAAGGAAGTTTACGCTACGTGTTCGGGCTGCAAAGAAACTTTTGCCGTGGGGTACGTCTATAATAGCGATCGACATGGTATGGTCCGGACCATAAAATTATGGTCTCGTCTGGTTTGGTCTAATCCGTTCTGGTCCGAAGATTTACAGCCTGACGAGATTCTTCCGGTCCAGACCAGACCGTGCCGATCAGTAGTCTAAAAACATACTGTGTCCAATAAAAGTACAGATGAGAGATACCCTTAAATTTGAATTCAAATAATACATACGTATATGAACAAATTGTAGGCACGAAGACGATGATGACACTGTTTTGTCAAGAAAGCAGGCTTTACTGTGGGGAGTGTACAACGGCGGGCTGAATTACACGCAAATTAGCTCATTTATGACTACTATGCAGTTACCAGCATTTTCATACTGACAATATTCTCAGACGGAGAAACAAGTATTTGAAGACATGAAAGTGACAAGAGACAAAGTTTTGATCGAAAATGGAAAACAGGAATACCAAGCGGCAATAGCTGCTGAGCAATTTGTCATGATTGATGGAAAACAAGTAGGAGTAATATCCGTCGTCGTAGACGGGTCTTGGGGAAAACGGAGCTATAAGCACACCTATGACTCAGCAACAGGAATGGCAGTTATAATAGGCTATGCAACTGGCAAAGTTCTTTATGTTGACACTAGGATTAAAACATGCCAGTTCTGCTCAAGAAATAAGGGAAAAACTCCTATTCCTACACATGATTGTCGGAAAAATTGGAGTTCGTCCTCTTCAAGCATGGAATCTGACATAATCGTGAACGGGTTCAATGACAGCATCAAAACTCACAGGCTAATTTATAAGTACGTAATCGGGGACGGTGATTCTTCAGTGTACAATAATATAATCAACAAAGTTCGGTATCCAGGTATTGTGGTTAGAAAACATGAGTGCGTTAATCATGCAATAAAATGCTTGAATTCGAAACTGTATGCAATTTTGCTAAACACATCGTATTCTAAACGTGATCGTGACTTGCTAAGTAATAGACTTCAAAGATTTGGGAAGGACGCTCGTGGTGCAATTACTCGCAATCATAATAACGACGACGGTGACCGCAACTATTTAACACTCAGAAATGACTTAGCAAACATACCCTTTCATGCTTTTGGAGATCATACTAAGTGTTCAGGATATCCTTGCAATCGAATGGAAGCAAATTTGGTTCCTATGCTTCAAAAAGCCGCAATTTGGCCAGCGATTGTTTCCGCTTGCGACTACATTGCAACCAAATCAGACCGCCTTTTACCAAACGTAACTAGTAATGTTGCGGAACACTTTATGGCACTCGTCAGCAAATATCTCCTCGGAAAGAGAATAAACTACGGGCAAAAATTTGGCTACAACATGCGTATTATATCCGCACTGTTTGCTAACCAGTTCGGATCCTTCTGGATTGCTGATATTTGCGAGCTGTTGTACGAAAAACCGATTCCTCTTCAGTGGCATGTGAGGAGAAAACTTCAATTGCGAATGAAAGAATCTTCAACCAAACCCAAAATACGAAGCCGAAAATTGAAGCGGATTCCGGTAAGAGGTAATTCCTTGAATATATGTGCTACTGGAGATTCCGACTATGGAACAAACCCTACTGATGCGGATATGGAATCGAGCATTTTTGAAGAACAGAAGAAGCAGAAATTACACAGCTTACAAGTGTCACCGTTAAGACGAGATGAAATTGAAAAGGCATCTCGCTCACAAGCTCTAAGTGATATCTGGTTCATTGAACGAAGAAATAGAATTACTGCTTCCAAGGCTGGTTGTTTGATGAATATGCGTGATTCGACTAACAATACCTGTGTTATAAAACGGCTACTATATTCTGGAGAAACGTCACTGCTTCCTGGTGACGAAAGGCTACGAGGACAACTGGCTGAGATTGACGCACGCAAACTATATGGGGAACTGTATGTTCCAGTAGTTGATTGCGGCTTGTTTGTATCAATTCAAGATGGAATCTTCGCAGCCAGCCCTGACGGTTTGTGGTTACATATAGTGTAATAGTTTATGCAACAATCAGTTAAGTTGATTTCGCATTCGAATGTTTTAGGTTTAATTGAGGATGAAAACGATGGAGAAGGAATACTTGAAATCAAATCACCCAATGTTCCTCCAGATGTAATTCCTTCAAGACGCGGGGGTCGATTTTTAGAACACAGTCCTATTCCCTGTAATGGATACAAGCGAACCCGTGAAGGAGATGTGGCTCAAATTTACTATCTCAGATTAAAAAGGCGAGACAATTACTTCTTCCAAGTTGTAATGCAATTAGGTGTGACTGAAAGAAACTTTTGCGACTTCGTCGTTTACTTTTATGATCCGATTCTCAACGAACACGAAATTATGAAAGAACGTATATTTCGCCAAGATGTGTTGAGTGAATGGCATGCTCTCAAGGAAAAATTGCGCCGTTTCTACGAGGAGGATCTGCTTCCGGAAATTGTGGATTCTCGGTTTCACCGTAATCTCTCTATACGACAACCTGAGTATAGAATATGTGCCATGCGTGCTGCGCAAAAAAGAAGAGATTCTTCAAAAGCTTATCCAAATTCCCTCGCAAAAAATAGAAAAATAGGAAACAATACGTGTGATTAGTAAAGTGTTACCTTTAACGTTGTAGTACACAAGGAGCCCCAGACTTAGTTCCGGGTCTGGTATTATATTTAAGTTATATCTTTGCGTGTTACTGATTTTCCTCCTTTGTACCAGTCTTAAAAAGATAAGTAGTTATGGTTAAGTTTAAAGGTTATTCGGGTGATGTTGCATTGTGTGCCCGGAAACCCGGTAGATAGAGCACACCTTATCTTTGAATGTATTTTGTGGTCCGGCTTTAACATGGTAACTTTGGTTGTGAATTTTAATTAAGGTGTTGTGAATGAACATAATATAAATATCTCACGCTTGAAATGAATCTGTGATCGACTTTATTACTCATCATACTTATAAAGATTGAGAATTCTCATAAATACCCAAATAAATAATACAAGTGGTAGTTGGCACAACTACTACACAACCGGGTGTCGATAACTATTGAATGCAAGAGGAAAGTACCGTTTCGGGGGTACGAGCTACTGTCAAGCTTCCTCGTATCACTATAATAATGTTCACTATGAGGAGAGCCCTTACTAATGGTGACATAGCCCATCAAAGTCAAAGTTTGGGAAGCTATAGCTTCCGAACCAAGTACAAACAACTCAAAGATGAGGGTCTTATAACTTCATAATCAAACAAGCGTGTGTTGGAAAAAGCTAAAAGACATAGTTGGGTGTGACATAGCTGGGTCCTAAATGTAAAAATGATTATTCATGCAAATTAAGTATCCCATATAAGACCACTGATTTTCCTTTAAAATAGTATCCTGTTTGATTCTAAATACGGCTACTAAAATTCATTTTTATTCATTTTTTAAAGTGTAGACGATTTGTTGAAAAATTACTTTGCAATAGGGTTGTCATTGAAATTTTTCAAAAAATCGTCTACGGTATATATAGTCACCCTCGTCCACAAATTCGTAAAAACATGTGGCATATCCTATAATAAGTCCGAAGTAATTTTGTTTTTGAGATACTGTGCTACACGTTATGCAGTTTCAACTGCAGAATTGAGAAGGTATTCATGTAATCAATAATTTGCGCTGAAAATTCAACAAATTTATCTTATCTGGAAAATAAATGTATGAAACATAAAACAAGTATCTCCTGCCCGTTTTCTGTAGGCTGTAGTGCTGTCACATATAGGGATGCTGTAGTGGTCACGTATAGGAAATCACCCAAATCAGAGTTCGGCAAAACAAAATTTACTCTAAATTGTCTCCTCTACAAATCAGTATCAAACGTTTTTTGAAAAAAAAATCGCCATAAGGTTTCAAAAAGTCGAAGTCAATGTAATTTAGAAAACCGTAAATTCTGAGAGAAAGTATATTACGAATTCATTCTCAATTCATATTCATACTGCAGTTCAACTCCCAACAACAACAACCAAATCCCATTTCGACCCTGACCTGCTGTAATATTCTTTTTCAACTGGTAAAACGGTTTTCTCTATCCTGCACTGTACTCCAAGTTAGTCAAATTCAGTCACACTGTTTTCATTTGAAAATGAACCAACCTGATCATCTTTCGTGTCAACTTTGGTCAGAACTTTCCATCTGAGCTGTCAAGAGGTAAATACAAAGTATTTTGGTACTGAACTGACGTGTTCACTGTATACAGCGTGTGTTCTGTACCCAAAACCCTCCTCCACGTGACTATGGCGTGTGCTCTGTACCCAAAACCCTCCTCCACCTGACTATGGCGTGTGTTCTCTACCCCAAAACCTTCTCTACCTACACCAGTGCCAGTTTTATTCTCTACATCTTCTTCGAGTCCCACACAATCGGGAATTACCTGCTTCACATTTAGACTGTTTTTGAAATTCAATGCATACATAAGTATGTAGGGTAGGGACGGCTAATTTTCCGGGTAATTGTGAACACCCGAATATTTAATGAGAAAGAGAACGACTGCACATTGGAAACTCCGGTGGCTTTGATCAGTGATCTTTGTCTGTATGATAGTCTTCTCAAACCTTCAAATGGCAGAGAGACGTTAATCGAGAAAAGAAGGCTTTTTACGATTCCTGTAAGTACAAGGAAAAGTATTCCCTGCAAAATATTGAAGTTATTGGTCTTGGCAATAGCGTAATAAAGTTATTACTTTCTCTTTTTTGTATCTGAAATTATATAAAACGAGAACTGAACAGATCTAGCCGAGAAAACTGGAGAATAATATGACTCGCTTTGAATCGACATCTACTAAAAAGATAGCAAAGACATAGGATTATAAGGAATCTCTGTCAGACGATAAATGCTTGAACCTATGTAGCTGCCAAGCCTGAAGCCAACCGCTATGCGAAGAAATACATACATACGCATGGCTCGTTAACGCATTAGTAAAATGTAGTAGTTTCTACACAGCACCCGTTATAATTGCAACAAGATTCAAAACCAGCATTCAGTGCAGAGTGGTAGGTAAATATGAACACATGTGAAAGTCCAGTTGCCGTGTATCACTAGAATAATTCGCACGAAAATTACATTCATTTCGTTGCTATAGTCTTCTAAAATTCGAAAAAGAAATCCCTTAGATCGGTA
>JAAXYX010001597.1:0-21891 GCA_036851915.1 Ptenothrix huangshanensis | reverse complement strand
ACCTAACACAAAATTTTATGGTGTAAGCATAAGCTTGAATATGAACTATAACATATATGTGAACAAACTCACAGATTACACAGCGTATGAAAAACTAAAATGAAACGCCAAACAATTTCAAGCCTGTATTGTAAATTCTAATCTGCCCACCTTTAGCGAGATAAGGATTATTTATAGCGTATATGTGCAACAAACAAGGGAGATAATACATACAATGAATTCTGATCAACACTAAAAACCATCAAAAACAAAATTAGACTTGATAAAATAAATGATGTTTATTCTGCAGGTATATAATTATATATGATGTAGCTGCATTATTTATGTACCGCCTGTATACATACTTGTGCTTTAAGTATAATGTGCGCGTTTCTTCTTTGATTATATGTATTCTATTTTCGATGCCACATGCCACACCACTTAGCCGCTGATATGATTTTTGCTGCAATCTCTGTACGCAATTCATTCACTCACAGATCTGACACGGCATTAATAGCTACAGCTACATTCTAGTCAAAAATTTAATGGCTAACTACCTTTGGAACAGGGAATAACTCAACATTGTTTTACTTATTAAGAAAGTCTGAATGTCTTATTAAAGAGCCTTCAAATGTATGCATAATCATGCGATCATTCATGCAAAATGCAACCATCAGTATTATAGTATGCTGCAACCAGAGCCAGAACCAGCAAAGGCCAAAGCGAAATAAAATACAGAATCCAAAACAGGTTTTAAAAATTTACAAAGAACGTACATACCTACGTACACACCAACAGCTACGGTTTCGGAGCCATGAAGAAAAAACATTCAAAGTATTTTTTGCTGGCTGTCTTTGAACGACCAAATCATTAATCTTATTTTGAGAAAATAAGCCAAAGATATACTATTCCTACCTACGTGATTCCGTACGATACCTAAACTTGTGCTTAGTGCGCGTCCAACATTGACTTGGCATTGAAAACTGTGGTTGACGTTGACACTCGAACGAAATAAAAGACGAGACCCAGGCTCAAGTTGTAGTGGTATATTGTCATTGTCAAGTTGTCCGCAGTCCACAGCAAAATGAAATCGTTGAAAAAAAGTGGCAACTAGAAGGAAAAAGTGTGCCAATATTCCAATATAAATAACACATACTGTGCCCACTTTATAATCATGCTTCCACTCAATACAGAAACAGTGAACGTTATGTTGTATAGAGATAGCATTATAATAAACTATGTCAGTATCAAGCCAGAGTATCACGACCCATGAATGAAATACATGAACGTGCATTGTTCAGGTTTTTTTACGACTCTAATGATTTGGTTTTAATATAACCATGATCTTCAGTAATCAGATTTATAGCTTGTTTTAACCTTATTTTACACGCAAAATTATTACTACCACTACATCGCAGTGGTATGATATCTTTTGTATGCACACTAACCTTGTTGTCCTTTGGATAAGATGACCACTAACTACTATGCATTTTTCAAGTTTAATTATAATTGTATCTTGTCGTAAACCAGAATTAAGCAGCAATTTACAACATTGCAAACATTTCTGACCCACCGCAACCAATTATACTTACTATAGACTTCGTGCATTGTGTACCGGTCACGTTCTATTACTGTACATAATAAGGAACGTGTACACAAGACTGGAGTCCATGCCATTTTGATCACAAATGATAATGATATTTGAATTGAATCTGACTTTACAATTAGTAATTAGTACCTAGTAATTATTCAGCCCCCAACATTATAACAGAAAACAGAAAAGTCCATCAAACTCATCCGCCTGTGAACGTTTTAGAATGGAAATAGTCTAAAATTCCTATAATTTACAGTGGGGGTAATTCAAGTAGTTTCACATCAATTCTAACTGCCGCTGGGTTAAATCAAATCTGTACTCATGACTTCAAGAAATTAACGATCACATATCAATCCGGTTAGAAGTTAGTACCTACTTGCAGATTCGCATGTATGCGTTTCAGGAAAAAAATAAGAATAATAAATTATATTCAAGGCGCCACTTTTCTTGTCAGATGTTAATGCTACGCTTACAAGGTAAACAGTAGAAAATATCAATTACATACCTAGGTACCTATGCTTTTTAACAATCTTTGTGGAGGAAGAATCTTCACTTAAAATTTATTACTCAACCAAAGCAACGATATACTATGCGTATAGTAAATAATACATGCAATATAATGAATTTATTCCTATTACCCGGGCTAGGTTCGCTACTTTTGCATTCGCACCAAACCAAGTCATGTATGTAGTAGTAACATTCAACAGGTTGCACGAACGAATGACAAATGTACTACATAGGTAAAAGGAAGGCATGCAGCTAAGCATGTATGAAAGCCTATGGATCTTCATGCCTAGAAAACAATAATTATGTAGTTATCATTATCACGTTGGCACTACTACTACCAAATAATGTGCCTAAGTGTAAAACGACAGCTACAAATTAGCAACAATTCTGAACAAGCTTGACAAATTCAGTCTGAAACTTCTTTGTAGGAATTTCTTCAAAAGGAAGTTGTTATTTTGTACGAGATATGAACCACGTATGAATGTATCAATTGCGGACGGTGAATTGAAAAATGAAAAATAGTTTCTTCTAAACCCTAGAACCCTGGGAAAAAGGGTAATTCAATGCAATTTACAGACATAGAAGAGCTTTTATCTATAATTATTATAATATGATACGAATGTATACGAATAATTTCAGCAGATATGTATCAAGCCAACATCACATTAGAATTTTTACGCGAATGGATGTACAAACGTGTTCACTACACTGGGAATGGAATACATTGGCAATACACTGGGTCTGGGATGCAAACATGTACACTGGGAATGTGAAGAAAGAAAACAAACAATATCCTATCCACATAATGCAAAAATGCATACCCAAGTACATACCACGCTCAATTTATGTACCACCATACGATCTGCGATGTGATGTGATACGATACAAGGATGAATAAGATGATATAATTATACGATTTAAATATGGTACACAGGGTGCAGAGAACAGGAAGAGTGGATTTAGAAACAAAATCTTTACACACTACATATATACCTACCTCTATTTGATACAATACCAATGACCAATACATATTTGTATTACCCTCATTCCACTGATTCATTCCACCGTGAGACTGAATCTATAAAGATATATAAAGGTCACAATGAAAACAAACCTCATCTCATCCTCATCATCGCATGACTACACACGTGCATACAAAACGACGATGACAACTTGAGCAATTTTAGTCTTTAACTTCCAGCTGTCTTTACATTCGCATATTAGATATTACATACATACCAATACCAACCAACATTTCTCTCTCTCCCCCTCTCTATCGACCTACGGAGATCCAGCATTTAAAGTCAAAAACCATCCCCAGTCAAAGGTAGTCATCACATCACGTTCAAACCTTCGTCTATACATACATTCATACAATTATGATTACATAATTATACGAAATTGTTGTCTAAGCAATTCTCAAGTGAAGAATCTCTTGTGATGATAGGTAAAGGAGCTCGCGAGTGAGTTGCTCTACCACTACCAACTACCACTCAATACGTGGACTTTCAAGTTCGATCTTCGATCCTATTAGCAATAGCAATAATGTTGATATTAACTTGAAGGAAAGTATATATGGATGAGGAAACGATTTGTAATTTGACTGACATGATGGAGAGGCCGAAGAAGAAAAAGAAGTTTAGGAGTCGAAGCTGAAGAAGTTCGAATCAAGAAGAATTGGTAGAGAGATTATGTATTAAGACTGACTTTTTGACTGCTGACTAGGAAATGTTGGAAGGTTAGACATTAGATGTTGGTGCTGGTTCATCTATGTTATGGTATGGGAAATGGGCAACTGGGAAGTGTTGGAGACGAGCAGATGAGAATGGAAGGGATGAAGGGATGCCTAGGGACTGAAGATTGTGGAGATGTGAATGTGAATACCGAATCGTGAATGTGGATGGAAAGGGAGGAAATTAATGATAAATAGAAAAATAGAATAAAAGCTGCGAAGAGTGAGCTGCAAAGTTGCCACTTTGTGGCCAGACTGGGCTGGAAGCTCGACGTAGATGCAAATACTGATGATGATACCAGTAGCGCCCGCAGGATTTTTTTCGTGTAGACCTGGAAAAAATTTCCATCCAGTGTAAAATTTAAAAAACTGCATCTTATCTAGGGCTAATTATAAACAAAATTGCACCTTCTCCGTGTACATTTTTAAAAAACTGCATCGTTTTCGCGTAATTTAAAAAATGGGTATTTTTCGTGTAAAATAGCTGCATCATTTTCGTGTACACTTTTAAAAAACTGCATCTCTTTGATGCAAATAAAAGACTGCTTCGTTTTGCGTAATTCAAAAAAATGGGTCTTTTTCGTGTAAAATAACTGCTTCGTGTACATTTTTGAAAAACTGCATATGTTTAGTGTAAATTTTAAAAAAATATGTCTTTTTTGTGGAAATCTGGGGTGGAAAAAAAAGAAGGGAGTGTATTTTTAAAAATCGTTTAGCGTCACAAGGCCTAGTACTAGTGACGCTACTGGATGATGCTGAGTTGTTGGTGGTGAGTGATGAGGATGACGGATACGGTGATACTGGTGGGACTTGCCTGGTGATACTGCGATCTGCGATACTCGGCTGGTCGACCAGTCCTCGTCCAAGTCGAGTGGGAGAATCTGCCTACTTTACTTTTTTACTTTTTCACACTTGACCAAGCACTCGGCAACTCGGCAGACTGAACCACCACCAACTAACGTCCAACGTCCCATCGCCTCGTCCACATTGCAATCCACGATCTGCAGCTCACATCTACACGGCCTACGATCTCGCACTATTCTCCATCCACTATCCCTACCACCAACCATCTCCACTCAAGCACTTGGGATTGGGAAGCAGCACACAATTCACAATCCAAAATCCAAATCAAGAAAGACCAACTTCTTCCTCGAGATCGAGATGTAAGCACGAACAAAAGTCTAGAGTACAGTCACTATTCAGTATTCCTATTCCTCTCGTATCTTCCCATCTTCTCGTTGTCATCTCTTTAGTTCATTTCTCTATTCTTGCTAATAATATGTTTTCAAATACAGCTCTGTAATAATACCAGTAATAATACGGCGGAATGTGAATACAAAATACAAATACCTCAAGACATATTAGCAGTAGCATTCCCTTGCGTTGGTTGCTACGTATAGTGATAGTGAGCGGAACGTCATGTAATCAGAATCAAGGAACTAGTGGTGCGTATAGAATAGATCGAGATACAATTACAATAGAATAGAATACAGGGCCAGACAGGGCAGGTAGTCAGATAGACTCCAGTTGTTTTCTTTTGGGTTCTTATTGTGATAGTACATAGTAATAGAGTACTGTAGTCCCGTAGTTGTTTTCTTGGTTGCTAGTTTGACTTTGTGTTTGTTAGTAAGTTACAGTCAATAGTTGTTAAGTTGAAAGGTGGACGGTTTCAGTTGATGTTTTGTAGTTCGATAGTCTATAGGTCGATTTTGGTAGTGGCCAGGCCAGGGCTAAAAGGGCTACCGCTGCTGCCTTCTCCCTCTGCTCAACAGCTCTACTGCTCAACAAAACAAACTCAAATCAACCTAGACCAAATCAAATTCATTCAAATGCCTCAACCAAATCCAACTACAAGTTAAAAAGCCAAATGTGAAATGAACGAGCATACCGAACATCCAAGTATTTTTAAGTTTCCGTTGACTTGACTTGACCTGTCAAGTAAATGACTGTATTAATAGTCTTGGATCGAACTATGATATAATCGTCTCGTTTTTAATTGTTAAATTTGTTATTGTTTTTCTGTTGCGACTGCAACTACCAACTACGGTTACTGGTGATTTTTTCAATTTTGAATTTTGTTGCGATTGGCGTACTGCTCAGCATTCAACAATAGCATTCCACCTGACATTACCATTTACTGTTGACTCGATTTATGATTTGTTTTTTAACTACCTTCAACTCCAACATTCGACGTTCAACATTTGATTCAATGTTCAGTGTTCAAGTTCGACATACATTCGACTCTGTCAGATTGTTCAGTTGGTTGTGTTGTGTTTATTGTTGTTGACCATTGACTACTGATCACTGATTGTGCTTCTGTAGACTGAGCTATGTGAAATGCGGTTGTGATAATAAATTATTTTTCACATTTATTTCGTAATTTATTCGTAATTAGCAGTGTACAAATTACATGAGGTTAAACACTGAAGGTTTGGCCATAGTACCGTCCATAGTTGACGATTATGGTATGATCATAATTATTATTGATGATAACTGAAAGTAGCGTGTCACATGTGTCATGTGTGTGTGTCTGTGTGTGCCTCACTCATTACATTGTAATTACAAGCTTACAATACTTTAGCAATTACTTGACGTAACGCCTTTTGAAGAATGTGATTGAATCGAAAGGGTTTTTGGGAGTGATTAATTTTTAGCTACGAAACATTATTTCATGTTTGTTCAAGGAATTATCATAGTAATTCTGAAGAAGTTGGGGTTTGAATTTCGAGGTGATTTTAATTAGACCGTCCGGTCGATTTGTTGTTTGTGAGATGGTGTGGTGTAGTGTGGACGGTGAGGAGAATCGAAATATTATTACGTAGACACGGATTTGAGAGAGCATTAATGCTCAATTTCCGTCTTCAGTCTTTGATCATTGATTTAATATGTTGAATGTTCAAAGTAGAAAGAAAAAATATCGTTCGTTAATTTTTTTAAAACATCTGTCTTCGCATTGCATTGCATTGTGCTGACAGCTGAACTGTTGGAATGAGCAAATCTTTTGTTTGTATTAGTTGCACGAAACGGAGCAAAATGACGACTTCTTCGGATCTGATCAAAAATCTAAATTCAACGGTGAATTACTAAGGAGTAATTACCTGCACGCTATTTGATAACGCTCAACATCAAATGTGTATCGTGTAGAACTGCAAGGGCAGCTCTACCAACGACCAATGGAAGAAAATGATGAAAAGGTAAAAAGAAATCATTAATCTGATTGCAAGCAAGCAAGATCCGGTGGTCGGAGCGAGAATTGATTTTTGGTTGAAGAATAAATTAAAGTGTAAAGAGGTTTAAAGTTGAGCAGACCATCAGTATGTATACAGAATAATTGGCAATTAAATCTTTTGTAAGAGGTGATAGACACATTTTTCCTATTATTATTGATTATGGTCAAGATTTGTTCTTTTTGTTCTTTCGTCACCTTGGTGTGCACCTTAAACAAAAAATCAAACTTAACTTGTATTATAGTGGTTTATTCAGTTAGTGTGTTTGACAGAACCAAGTGAAACGATATTAATTTTGACCCGAGGTGCAGCTTTTTTACGATTTTACTCCTTTTCTTCCTGAATACAGTTCATGCACAGCCTAATACAGGAGTTTTAAGTTGTTGGTTGGTTAAAATCAATTACGATGAGCCTTCTCTTTCATCATTGCTCTGGTTGTGCATTAATTATCATTTACCTACTTGTTTTCTAACGGAGTGAGATACAACGAGTTCTGCAACCCAACTATTAGATTACGTATTTTATCAAGTTCAACCTTTCCGATATAAAATTGAGTATAAACGTCTAACGTCATAAATAATATGTTGCTGAAAAACCGCTTATATATGTTCATTTCAGATTCGCATTGAAAGAATATTAGGAATCTCTGTAACAAGCAATGCACATTTTGACTGCGACTCTGGCCTCATTGCTTATCCAGCAGGGTGAGAATACTTAAAATGGTTACGTTTAATTAAGATTACTTTGGGTAATTTATAACACCTAATATGTAAATCATTTTTTGTAGCAACACTGTCGTTCTGTTGGACGCCGGCAGTGGGACCGTCGTCTCTCACATCGTTTTAGAAACTCGAAAAGCCCTGAGTGCTTTACAGCTCAAAAATAATTCGTTACTATTTGTAGCTTCGGAAGACTCAAATTTTCTTCGAGTATTTAATTGGCAGTCTGGTATTGTAAAGGATATTTCTCCTTGCCAAAATGTCATTTGTGCGGTAAGTATGTCCTAGCACTTGTTTATTCTAATCATTTCTTTCCCTAGACGTGACGTGCTAAGTAGTTTCAGATTGATATTTATTGTTGAACATGTTGAAAGATGGGTTTACTTTTAATTGCTTTTAATGGCTAAATTCCGTGCATCAATATAGGCCGTATCAACCCTTCTCGGCGTGCTGGTCACCGTCGGATCAGACAGAGTCGTCTCAGTTTGGGACTACAAAAGTGTGGTGTCTACAAATGGGGCGCAAAGTAGAAATAGTAATAGCAGCAATGCTAGTACTCCAACGGGAATCAATAACAGCAGCCGTGGTCGCAAATTAGCTTCTAGTTCTGTAGCCTGCAAAGTATCATGTGTTTATTTCTCTCCAGATGGGAACTATTTTGTGACTGGTGGCACCAGGCACCTTAAGTTCTGGTATCTTCAATGTGGCAAAGTAAGTTGTTCGGGAGTGTATATCATTGTAAAAATTTTTGATTGCTTCGTTTTCCTTTAAATGTAGTAGCCAAACAACTAAATTATACTTTGATTTGATCCTTACTAATTCGCACATAGACAACTTTCGTCGACGTTGTTGACTACTTTTGTACTTCACCTACATTCTCGTAATCGTTTACTATTTCGTCAATTCGAGGATGATGTTTTTATTTATTTATTTTTAATAATTTTTCTAATGAACCACTTTTCGTAGAATGAATGTGTTTTGACGGGGCGACCTGCTATACTTGGCAGCGAGCATTCCAATGCTGACTTCCGTGACGTGCTAACCGATGGAGTAGCAACCTACGCCATTGCCAATTTTGATGGGACTGTTTCCTCCACTCTGTGCCAATTTGATGAGAGACGCTTTCTTGACAAATGGGTCCAGCTTAAGGTTTGATTCGAGTGAAAGCACATTTCACAATTTAAATATAAGCCATGTGTTGCGCGTGATTAGTTACGTTGGAGTTACAATGCCTAATTCTCATATTTGAACAATGTTTCAGACTAAGCAGGCATTGTGTATGGCTATGGATGATGACTTACTCTTTGTCGGTTGTGCAGAGGGTCTAATACGATGTTTTCGGGCAGGTCGACTTGATTTTGTGGCTACACTTCCTCTGCCTCATCACCTTGGAGTCGATGTAATTTATTCTTTCAAGTACAAGAATGGAAATGACATGTCTAGTAGAGAAACCAGTTTGCCATACCTTTTAGCAACTTACGTTTCTATTTCGTATGCAGATAATATGTTAGCAACTATGTAAATCTTACATAGCCCTCACATGGTCGTCTAAACGGAGGAAAATTGCGGCGACTTTATCTTGAATTGGTATCAATTCTATAACTTTCTTTAATGATTGATTGACCGATTATTCCTTAACAGATAGCGAAAGCTACAGACGTGACAGCTCTATCATCGCATCCTCCAGTGTCCAAGTTTCCCAATGTAGTGGGAATCGGAGCTCCAGGGGGTAAGAAGGTGGTTGCAGTTTATGCCGATCATTCAATGTACGCCTGGGATGTGCAAGATATCAAAAGAGTAAGGACTGAAGTTCTCATTATAAATTTGTATTCAGGATGCAGTTTAGTTCCTTTTATTGATCCATATTCGATTTCAAATAAAAGACAAAATTGGGATGCGCCCACTCAAAACTTTCTGTTGCGTTGGATAGACATCTACTGGCCCACAGGATGTAAGATATAAACGCAAAATTTAACTTTTATTGTTATGATTGTTATGATAAGCATTTCTCGTCCTTTTTGTTGACTTTGTAACTCAAGTTGAACGAAGTAATATATTCTAAATCACTTGACAGTACAGTCCGCTAACCAGCTATTTTCATCACGTCAAAATCGAGATTTGTAAACATAGAAGTGCATGTGCGTTCCGCGCCACACTACACAAGATTAGCATAGGTATAAATCCTAGGGATGTTATATCAATCACCAACTCACTACCAAATAAGAAAAGAGGATGGCACAGTGAATTTTTAATTTGCGTGGCACACCCTCAATGAATTTCATCTGACTGAAAATCATACGACGAGGAATTGAGGGGCCCAGTAGATTCATATGAGCGTAATTTGTCATAGAGGTATCGCACATACTTGTAGTTTATATAGGTTCTAAGAACGCTAAGTGTTCTGGTTTTTATCTTGAACGTGGAATCTGTCTTGTGTTAAACGAGCACATCAAGCCAAACAAGCTACTCACTAAATGTTGAGTTAATATTCTTTAATGGAATGGGAAAATTCGTTCAGTATTTTTATTGTCTGCTCATTTTCTGATTGCATTGTCAGAATCTGCTGGGTGAGAACGAGTTACGTACCAGGAGACTAGTATTAGGAAATGGACAACAAACATGCTGAATATAACTGTTATTGTTAATACGTAGAGATGTATGTTGTTTTACTTTTGTGTGTAGGTGGGTCTGTCCCATTCTTGGTTATGGCATTCGGGTTGCATTTGGGACATTGCAGTGGGAAAACCAGCAGGCCGGAGCAACTCCCTTGCCTTGGGCCTACCATCTGGTGTCCCTGCTTCATTGTCATCGACTGGGTCATCTGGAAATGCTGCCTTTCTTCATTGGCCCTCATTTGTCACTTGCTCAAATGATGACACTGTCCGTACTTGGGATATCACGTCTCAAACCAAAGCTAACTTATATTCAAATGTAAGTTCGAATTTTCTCTAAATTTAGATGTTACAATGCTGATTCCGTAATATGCCGTTGAATTAATTTAAAAATACTTACAAACTGTAATTGTTGCTTGCACGTGATTGTCGCGAGTACGCGAGCTTGACATTTACCTATGTTTGTTGATGTGTAACGATGCATTTAATTGTAGCGATTATTAATATTCGTTTCTATCGTTAATTATAAGATTTAAAGAAAATGACTGCCTTTAATTTTTGTGATGTTTCTCGGCGTAGATGCTTTATGAAAAATATCAAATTGATTGGGGCTGGCCTTTGTTGTCAGTAGGATAGAATTTAAAAAATTCTTTTCTCATTTTGACTTTGCAGGAGTGTCTCGACATAAAGTACATATCAACCCGCTACTTAGACTCGCCCCTTTTCATCTCTCATGGCAATGGTGTCCGGTGTGTGGGAATCGGATACAACTTTGTTTGTTGTGGTGATCGTCAAGGGAGCCTTCGACTGTGTCGTAATAAGACTAAAAATGAGCTGATAAAAATAAAAGCTCATAAAGAAGAGGTGCTTTCTATGGACGTGAAAGGAACGTTGGTTGCCACCGCGTCAAGGGATGGGTCTGTTAATTTATACAATGTCAATGACGAAATTGAGAAGCTAGCATCGCTGCAGGAGCACACAGGCTCTGTAACAAGTGTTAAGTTTCTTTTCTCAGAAAGAACCAGTCCACCGAGTCTTCAAATTATATCTTGTGGGGCGGATAAAAATTTGGTTTTTAGACAGCTTGTCGTAAAAAAAGGTTTCATGTCCAATGAAGATTTGAATGAAAATAGCTTTCTCAAAGCTGCTTTGCACATGGACTTTTCTTCTAGTGTAGAAGTTCAAGTGAATTCAGTGGTCACCAGTAAAACTCCATTGTTTGACTTAGAAACGGATTCCAGTGGTAAACATGTACTTGTGGCTTGTCAAGATGCGTGTGTTAGAGTTTATAATGTGTCTAGTGGGAAACATAGTAAAACATTACGAAATGCCAGTAATAATTCCAATGCCAATGTGGGAACTATAATAAAGGTTACAGTAGACCCTAGTGGATATTATGTCGCTGTGGCTTCAACTGACAAAACTGTGACAATATTTGACTACTACAAAGGAGATGTCGTTGCAACTTTGGTAAGAATTGGCTTTTTTCATTTACCGTGTATAATAATATTAAAGTTAGAGCAAATGTGAGTATACTGACAATTACTTCTTTTGTAGTTGGGTCATTCCGAATTAGCCACAGCTCTCCGATTTACACCAGATTTTCAAAATTTGCTGTCTGTTGGTGGTGACTCATGTATATTTGTATGGGCTCTCCCAAGAGAAATGGTGGTGACCATGGAAGCCCGTATGAATGAAAAGAAATCGAGAACAGCAACTAAACAGGGTAGTTCATCTCCTGCCTTACAGCAGCAAGCAGTTGCATCAGCTCCTACTACTAATCCCTCGTCGCCTGTTCGAGCTGATTATAGGTATGGTAGGGCCATTTATGCCAACAATCTAATTTGGCAGATGTGGTGGAACCAGCAATGAAAAGCAGGACGTTTGATAAGTTATATATCAAATTGAATACCTAATGCTTGTAATTTTATGAGGGAACTTATGGACACTGAAATTTGAAAACCTTTGCAAATGAAGTATAAATTCCATTTTATTCAATTATTCTAAAAACTTACTCGAACCCTCCTTTAGAAATGTTGTTTTTGATGAATTTAGAGTTTTGGTTTGACAATATAAATCGCTTCTCGTCTTAAAACGTAATTGAGCCTCACCTTTCAATTTAAATTGTATTAATTTTTCGCAATGTCCTGCCTTTTATTGGGGGTATTCTTATGTGTTGATTTCTTGCTGATACAAAAATAATTCAAATTCTAGATTTAGCTTTGGGCAGTTGCCTGATTGGGCGAAAAAACAAATCAAAGGAGAAACCGGAGGGGGAAACTTGCCAGATAAATCCAAAAAACCTGCTCCTTTACCACTTCCCAAGGGCAAATGGAGTGAAAGAGTTGAACAAGCGTCTGGCGCTATGACAATTAAATCGTTTTACAACTCTGATACTGTCGTACCTGTTCCATTTGCAAAACCGCAGATTCATTCCAAAGAAGCTCCTCAGTCAGTGGAGAATCGTGAAGACGGTTTTCCATTATTAGAATCCTCACCATTCGCTCACAAAGATGGCATTCCAGCTACTGGAGCTGACGACGGCAATGGAAATAGCAGAGATAATAGTTTCGAGACTTGTGATGAGAGCATCAAAGAAATACTTCGAGATATGGTAATAAATTAATAAATTAAATTAAAAGAATGGGGTGTCGAATAAATACGATTTGAAGCTGTTATAATTCTAATAACTAAACACTGAACAGTGTGTGTATTCGCACTAAAAACGTCTTTTACTGTGTCTTACTGGCTTTTACGCCTGTAGGTTAAGTGTAATAAATATATTACTGTATCTCTACTTCTAGGAAGGTGATGATGAAGAGTCTACTGACTTTTATTCCGATGTAAATAAATCCACTGATGGAGAGACATCGGAAATTCCTCGTATCCAATTAACTAGGCCTTCGGTACGTTCAGATACTGATACGGATGAGAGCAGTTCCACACGAGCATCTAAATCATCAAAGCCCGTATCGTCGTATCGAGATTCACATACACAGCCACATCCATTCGAAATTGTTAGAAGTCGTAATGCAGAACTCATTCTTTCAGTCAAGGCTAAAAATCGTGAGATTTCTAAAAGTCGTTTGGAGCTGGAGAAACGACTGGAGGAAACTAGGAAAAAGTTACAAAGCGTGAGTATTTTGGATTAAATTTGTTTTCCGAATGTAGGTGTACGTATGTGCATACAATTGCTATGTTTTTCATTGGCATCTATCAACATATGTACATAGGTAAATGTATTTGGAGTTGCAATAATAATAACGGATTAATAGTCATGTAGATAATTTTGACATTTTTTCTGCTTACCCCTTTTTATAGATTGGTTACAAGTCAATGAGTCAATCTACACATGACCTAAGTCGTAGTTACGGAAAAGGTAAGTCTTCAAATTCAAATGTTTGTCATCAGCAATTTGTTTCACGTAATTTTATACAATGTACTCCGTGCTCAAGTTTAAGACACCGGTCAACGGTGTAAAGTTGAGTTTACTTCAAATTGTTATGAACCTGCATTACTAGTCGATAGTTACTATAAGATTCTGGTTTCGGGTTTTGCTATCGGTTGCTTATGTACGCAGGGATTCTTTAGCATTTGTGTTTTTGACTCACTGTTTTACAGTGACGACTATTCTGGTTAGAAAATTAGAGAATATTATACATTAGAGTTTGCATTAATACTTAGAGTAGCGTGGGTTGGAGTACAACGGTAATTATGTATTTCATACGCTGTAGGTACGTACTTGACATTTATTTATTACAAAAATCACCAACATAAATTGTCTTTTGTTTGTATTGTAACTTGACTCTTGTGTAGTCTTTTCGCTGAGCACCCTGATTCTTCTGAATCGCACTAAGCCGGTAATTAAGCAGCCTCCACTCTTTACTTCCCCCAATTGTGCAACTGCTTCTCAAGTGCAAAACCAAGGACCTGATGGGGATGATAATGGTGGTGGTGATGATGATGAAGGTCAATCTTCTTGTGTTCGTCATGCTCCGATTGCAATCCCCCAGTCCCTTCAATGTAGCTCTGCTTCCTCCTCATGTCTCTCATCTTTCTCCTCTATTAACAATCACGAAATTCAAAATTATTTAGCTTCCTCGCCCACTCCCTCCAGTATTTCAACTACTGACTCGTCCTGCTCAGCTACCACTGCAAAATTTTCACTGAGGAAACACAAAATTGTACAGACTGTGTTGCCCTCCAGGTTTCACATTGCACAATTAGGTTGGACTTTGAATTATTGCTTTTAATTACACCATTATCACTAATTACTAATCAAGTAACACATACTCACTGTAGATTTTGAAATCCTATTTAACACATTAACATATTGTTGCTCTTGGCTTCTATTTTTGCTTAGGGAAATGATAATTATATCGTAGTTGCATTTGCATGGAAGCATGGAAAATTACATCGGAGTTATTGGGGTAGCGTTTTAGGTATGCATAATTGATACATCGCATGCCATTTGTTGAGTACGACGCATATCGCATTGATTTTCGTAATAGTGTTTACCATTTTTGTAACTACCGTGATGACGCTGTTTCAGTTTCTCTATGCTGTTGCTCAACTAATTATTATTTTATAATTATGTACAATTACTTGCGTGAAAATACGTGAGACATTAATTTTGTATAATGATTTACAAATAACTGCATAGTGCATCATTACATTTGCATTTGGCTTATGGACAGTCTTGATTTTTGTTTTGATTGCATATTATGTTTGTGTTGTCATGTAGAATATCTGGATGATTCCGACGACGACAATGACGATGATCAAGGTGGAGGTCGAGATGGAATCCGTCGTGCATGCTCCCTCTCGGATTTAATCTCAGACCTCAATTTATTACCCAATTCTTCCTCCACTAGTAACAGTCATGGTTCTAGTGGACCATCGGGTCGGCGCAAACGATCCTTTCACAGGCATCGCAATGGTCATTTTCCTCATTTAATTACTTTAAATTATCATTGTTAATTGCATTGTTTTGTTACTGTCTGAGTTGTCGGTCTTACTTTAACTCAAATATTCCTATTTAAATATCTACGATTTATTTATTTTCAAGGCTTATGCGTAATTTTGCTCCAAGAATACGTTTTGTGTGCCGTCATCTCTAATTTCTTCCTTGAGCAATTTTGCTTATAATTAATTACTCCACTAGTACTACAGAAAGTTTCGTATATTTGCTGCTTTTGTTATTTGTCTTTTCTCGTGGTAGGTTTTCCAGTTTCCTTGTAGAGTCAGAATCGTCTTTGACGCTGTGGTGGTGATAATAATATTGTTCTCAGTTTTTAAAAATAGTTGTTGCTAATTTTGAATGAGTACCAGTTAATGGTTATAATAACCAATTAATTTAAAGTTTACTTATAGTTTTACGTATCGTGAAACTTGATCTCTTGTCTTTCAATTGTAGTAACCATGTTATCGAAAGACTGAACATTTTTAGTTCCCTACACACAACATGAACCCAGCTTTGGCAAATACATTAGTCGTGTACTAAATATTGTAAATGTTGTGAATTTTGTGAATTTTTTCAAACTATTTGTTCATTATCCAAGACTAAAGTATAGCTTTTAATTTACAGAAAAAAGTAGGAATGGAACTACAGGAGTTTTTGATCCCCAAAACATACTTACCCGAAGTACCTCTGTAACTACGCTAATGCATCACGCACCGGTAAATTGATGATTTCTGTTAAACTAAGGAAATACACGATTGAACAAGTTGTTGATGTGAGGTGCATTGTACTGTGTTTTAGAGCGACTCTGAACCAGAATCTTTACCTGTGACCCCTTCGTACATGTCTAAAACTATCAGTTCTCAAGGCAAACTGAGACGAAAGCCACCAACAGTAGTCTCTGCGTACTCTCAAGGTAGCTTTGCTTCATTTTCGAAACACGCAACGCGAGATTGTAACACACTTTTATGTCACACGTAGCAACTTTGTTGGTTTATTCGAGAAACGTTTCCTTTTGTAGAAAATTTGAGGGACCAGGACGACGGTCGACTGAGGGTTTCAGCAAGTGAGCAAAATTTATCTAAATTAGGAAGTGCAAAGATTAACACACCAATTCCTAGAAGTAAAATGAATGCCCCAAATATGAAAAAGCCACAGCAAGTAGCCGGAATTGCAAAAGGCATGGCTGTGGTGACTGGAGTTCGTCAGGGTGATGGGGATGAAGCACCATGTAAGATACCTTTTAACTTATGGTTTAGCCGAACTTACATTAAATTAGTTTTGTATTTGATAAATTAGCATTAGCCATGTGTCAATAATAATCATGGTAATTTTGACCTGTATGAAATTAAAATTTAATTTATGTAAATTATCCTCTTTAGTAAATCTGTCTCTTGCTTCGTCAAGTGTTGAAGCCCTTCGGAAATCATTAGAACATGTAATTCATCTCCGAAACAGAGCATCCGCAGAAAACATTACTGAAGATGCTCCAATTACTCGGATTTTAGATGAAGGGCTTCGTTCTGTGCAAAGAACTCTACAAGAATCCGTCCTTTTCCACGAGCAGCGTCCAAAAATTATTACTGAACATGATCCAACTTACGTATAGCATGACAGTTTCTTGAGTTCAGTGTCATTTAAAGTGTAATTAATTATGATTTTACTTGATTAATCTAGGGGCGAAAAAAAGATTTTGTATGTTGAACTGGATATTGTTATGAGTCAAACCCAGAAAATCAGTGAGTTGTAGTTATTCATTATCGAAAGATTTAGGGTTCTATTACTGAGCAAAGCACTACCTACTATCTAAGATAGAAATGTGGTATAATTGTAGTGACAGTATGAGTATTAATTTAGTAAGTAATACTTTTTAGTACCTCGGTATGTTTTGAAACAATAGTAATTACATCATTTTGTTATGTTGATACTTAAGCCAAGTTTGTGCAAGGTCATGCTGGAAACTTATCTACACGGTTTACGACCGTGGTCGTTTTTATTTGTTTTTTAAAAAGTTCAGGTAATGCCCATTCCGTCAATGAATCACAGGCGGTGCAGGTACATTTATGTTAGAATATAATATTTTTTGAACGGAGTAGCATAGTAATGAATGATTTGCTCTCCTCGCATTTTACTATTTATTTTCCGTACTCGTTGATTTTAGCTACTGATATTTACGCAGCTATTATTAAATTAAAAAGGCTTTGTAAAAGCTTTATAGGGTGGTACTTGTTGTACTGTTAAATGCCAGTTTCGATGTTCAGTCGTTTTACAATAATCTCTTCATAGAAGATAGATCTCTAAGTACATATAGACGAAAAATTTTAGACCATAAAACAGCTCTAGGCAGTTCGACGAGCCACTGAAAATCATTTCAGATGTGCGTCAATCACTAACATGACTTATAAGTATTAAATGCACTTCGAAATGAACGAATTAATTTCTATAACATTAGTAATATATAAGGCGTTGTTTTCAAAGCCAAATAATTACAATAGCTTGTCTTTTCAGCAAGAATAACTATCTTCAGGAATTCTACGGAGGGAAATATGTAAATGTAAAATTGACTTTAAAACTTAGAAAGTTGAATAATAATTAGCACCTAACGAAACGACTCTAGTTCGAGATTCTGATTCTATTTAATGTATTATATTTCATTGACAATATTGAAGGGAGCCCTGAAAAGCTGAACATTTTATACAAGGTTCAAAAAATCACCTTTAATATCTTGTGCTCTGTTTTACTACGTCTTCACAAGAAAACTACAAAATAGAAGTTTCAACAGTGCCAAAGATTTTAACGTTTTACCTTATTACATAATTAAATTAACTTAAGTCCACAGCTAAATATATGAAGTATATACTACGTAACGAGTAAACAGTAAAAGCACGCAAAAATTATATACGTACATATTATATGGATATGTAATTTTTTAACAGAATTCATACTGAATAACTATATAAAAGTAACTTGAGTACAGAATACAATGTTGAGATAAATATTTACTAACTTAAAATTACGCAAACTATATAAATACGTATATTCACGTTGGTCTTTGTGGTACTATACATTTTCGGTGTATCACCTAGATGTCTATTTCAGGAAACTAGTGATTTAGGCATTTACTTGTACTTCCAAAATTAAATGACGACCTTCTTTGGTAATAACTTTATTATAATACACAACTAATTAATAACTTACATTAATTATTACAGAATATTGTAACTTACCTGACTAATAATTTATTGGTAAAGTCGAATACTGAAGAAATTAAATGGAATTATAAATTATATTATTGAACTAACTGAAGCGAATGATTATATGTGGTAATGTAATGTTAATGTATGTGGGAGAGGTAAAATACAGCGCTTTTCAGAGATTTCACTATATGGGGTAAGAGAAATAGGAAAATAATGAATAGTGGTACATTGGATTCAATAGTCTTAGTTGGTTTGGGATGCTACCCTTACATTCGGATCGAATTATTCAGATGCGTTTGCAGTCCGCAGCTAATAATGTCTCGATCTAATGCTGCAAGTTATTTTCCATGTCCGGGAAAATAGTTGTCCGTTGAACTGTTAACGTAAATGACGTATACTAAAAAAGTGTTGAACGTTGTCTGTGAATGTCTTCAGGATAAAAATTTAAAAAGACTAATAACCCTGTAATAGTAGAGTAAGTTTTTGTACTAAATTACAATTATTATTATTCAAGAAGCAATAATAATGATTAATTACTACGTATTATTGTAATCACATGCAATACAATAATAGTAATATTATACGTAATATTACAATACTTAGGATTACATTATGAAAAACATTTTGTTTGAAAGCAACATGTTTGTAACTAAAAGTATTATCAATGATTCACAACTAAAAGGGAATCCTGCATAATAAGATCGTACAAAATATTTTAAATACGACAACATGTCTGTGTGCCTTTTATTTCTACCTATTTGCATAATTTTTTGTGATTATAATTTGTCATCAATTTATCCTCAAAAGTTCAGACTTTCAGCTCAAATCATGGGAGCGTGAAAACTGACTAGATGATGATCAATGCTTTTGCATTGGGTTTCAAAAGCATTGGATATCATAGTCAATTCGAAATGTCAAAAGTTTGGTCTTCGAATCTTCAACCCAATGAATTTGACGGATCTTGTTTGAATATATATGGCATGGCACACTGTTAATTTCACTCGAGACTTTCAACTTTCACATTGGGGTTTTGGGTTTTCACCCAATTTTTTAAAATGCAATGTTTTGTGGTATGGAGCGCATGTGGGGTAGCCTAGCAGATGGTATCATTCATCAGAGCTCACATTATTCAGTGCAAGCGTCGAGTCTTGTCCTTGTGGCTCCGATTGCGTGTTGTGGGGAACATCAATAGTAATAAAACCTTGTTGTGGTCCAAAATATGTAATGTTCGCAATCGAAACTCCAGGAGGAACTTCAATCTCGACGACACCCAAGCAGTCGTCGTCGTAGCTACCGTAGAGCATAGTCCACTTTTCTTCGTCTATTAGAATTCTGGGTTCTGATTCAATGCGGGAAATCGTTCCACGATAGTACTGATCATAATCTGTAGTCTTTATTATAATCCGGAATTTGCTTCCTTCATTGAAAATCACTGAGTGAATACACCTGGCGAAAACAAAAAGCTTTTAGCGAATGGTTAACCTTTTTTTATGAATGCAGTTTGTGAAAAATTGGAGAATATATAATATTTCATATTTGATGATGAAATTGGAGGTAATCGAAAGATTTTACTGACAAGTCTGCTCCTTCTGTCCTTATGGTATACCCTTGATAGTACAAATTGTCTTCTTTAGTGACAGCGTTTTCACTGAAAGTTTTTAAAATGAAGGAGTTTACAAAAGTATGTATATCATAAGACGTGGCTCATTTCGGCATTCATGGCCTCTATGGGCTTTGAGATGGTTAAATGGAAGTATAATATCAATACCTATAAATGGCACTAGCCATATTAATATTGTTTCCGTAAAATTCACTGTTCGTTCTGATGTTATCCGTGCCCACGAGTAAGCTATCGGTTTCGGAAATGGAAGCTTCATGAGGAGGGAATAGCGTGGACAAGTGTTCAATCAAAGACGTTGTTTCTTCGGTGCTTTCCACAATCTTTTCATGAGGAGAATCCTGAGAATCGTATTTTTCTTGTGCCGAATACTCAACATTAATCTCCGGATTGAGCTCAATAGCACTTTCTGAAGTGCCACAGAAATCTTTATTCAGTTGAACAAGTTCCAAATCAAAATCGCTCGATTCTGCTATTCCTATTCCTTCGTTGTTGATCGGCAAGTCCATCTCGACAGAACCATATTTGTGTGGGTTATCGTCGAATGGGAATTTCAACTGAAATTCGGATGGACTACACTCCGACATAGGTGTGCACGACTCGGAAACTGCTACTTTGATGTGCTTTACAGAGTCATCATGTGTATCATTTTCTGTGTCCCCTACAAATTCTGATTTTGAACAACTCTTCGTTTCAAATAAATTGGGCTCTGCCATACTTAATAATTTCTCCTTAGATGAGCTCATTTTAGGCGATTCTGACTCCTGAATCCTGTCCATTTCGATGCCACCCAACGTTTACTATAAATCACGATTTAAAATTTTACAATTATGAGTATTGCTATTGATTTGATCGTTTGTAACAAGATACTTAATTGCTTATGGTAGGAGGCATGAGGCATGTATGTGTAGCAGGTCTTCTTGTTAAAGTTTTATTGGAAATTTTGGGTTAATGTTGCGGATTAGAGCTGAATTTGGAATAGGCAACTGTTAAGATTACGATACTTTATGGACATGGACTGTAGTTTTTATTAAATTATGAGACAACTAAGCATAAATTTTGCTTCACGTATACTTTTGGATTTTAATTTACCACTTAGATAGTAAGATGATAGTCATATACAAATTACGAATATTTATAATATGATTTGAATACCAATAGATGAAAATTAAGGGTAGTTAAATGAAAAAAAATAGTACTACATTTAAAAGTTTATATGGTAGAGGGTGGATGCAGGAGGCAGGAGGACTGCTTATGGATATTTAATTATTCATTCCTTTCAACTTTCGACGAATTCGTATTCGTAAATTATTCGCATCCTAGATCCGAACTAATTGCATTATTGATGTTTAATTACTACAACCGAGAGAACATAGTCTCCTCAACTTCCATGGTGAAACTAAATAAATTATTGCAAAAACTAAATATTGAGATATAGCGAATCGAGATTGAGACCAAGTGGCCAGAAATAATGATTTCATTATTGTGTAATTTTTAAATGCATTATCCTACATACTATAAGCATATACTGTCACATGAGAAATAAAATTAAAATTCGGAAATAGTGTATATGAACCGGGAATTACACGGTAAATTATCTAAGAATAAGTTATAGTTTTGGTAATTGTGGTCTAACTCTCCTCATATTCACAACGGATTTTTTAATTAATTCAGGCTTTAAACCCATAACAACTATTTGCCTCTTCGGCGTCGTCGTAATATCATTAGCCGTAGACCCGACGCCGT
>JAAXYX010001596.1:0-21917 GCA_036851915.1 Ptenothrix huangshanensis | reverse complement strand
ACTCTTGAATCCCTAATTGCGGTCCAAATGTTTAGTTGTAATTTTACGGACGACTTTTTCTAGGTCATTCTTTGCATGTTAGTTACTTAGTTATTTTTTCTAGTACTATCGTCCCCCAAAATAGCCACAATGGCTACCACATTAAGGGGACAAGGAAATACAATTCATAGGCAATTGAAGTGGAAATCGCAGTGTTCGACACTGACGTAGATGGACCGGGGTACATCGTTTTCAATATAATTATAATATCCTAGTATAATTAATTAAAAACTGATTAAATCCAAAACTGTCAGTGCAGCCAGTTTTTTTTAGGTGTAGCTGATTAAACATAAACAGTAAAAACCTAAGCGAACGATTATTTTAAAACTTGCATATTTTACTTTGAATAGAAATTTATAAAATTATTAGAAACAGTTTTATAGTTGAAACGAAAGGTAAGCCATGTTAACACACGAGGTCAAAATTTGTTTTATGATCTACCAAGAAATCAAATAGAACATATATATATGACATACCGATTCATATTCTGCATGGCCTTCGTGACACCTTTCATTGCCTCAGCCATTGCATTCTGCGACCTTAGCGTTTGAACTTTCATTGACACGGCTTGAATATTTGCCTTCATCAACATAAATTTCTTAACGTATCTCCTAGTTCTTACTAAATCCTTCGCCATTATTTTGACGGAATCCTGAAATAACAAAAAATGACGTAAAGTAGGTAATATAACATCAAAATTTAACTTTCACAGTCATACACGATACAACAAATACATAGGTATGACATCGGACATAAATTCAGCAACAATTGACGATGACTGAGCTAAATTCTAAACGACAATTATAATAATATACATAATGCCATACATAGGATTAAAATTAATCAACAACCACAAAGGGTAGCCTTACCATTTGACCTTCTTTTGCCATCTTCTTTATGTCAGCAATTATTTTCTTTTCTTGCTGTTCCATTCTCATACGTTCTCTATCTAAATCTCTAACCGCTTTATCCAATGCTCGTTTATTTTTGCGGAGCATCTCCTCTGGGGTCATACGACGTCCAAACAACCACTCCATTTTGATTTTTAATTAAAAATAAAGAATTAAAACTGGAAATCACAACTATCGACAATCGAAGGACAACAGACAAGGGAGACTAGGCTAAGTAACTCCGAAATTCTAATTGCAACGTTGAGTAGGACCTGACAGCAGACACCAGAATCTAACGTTATTCACAAAATTTGGACAGGCGAGTAAAGTAAAGTTAAGATTTTGAAGTTTACTAAAACCCTGGACGATACTTAACGCGATATAGTTTGATTGAATGAACCACAATTCGCATTATCTTACTGCATTTATGTTACGTGCTTAAGGCTTATGACGAACGAACGGTGATTCATGGTCAGATCAGAGTCAGAGGGAACTTACTATTCACAAAAATATACGTACTCAACGTAACAAGTACCTACTACTATTTACTTTCAGTCCTTTCTTTACTGGTGTCTGCTGACTCTGACAGAGACAGAGGCTGATTCACTGATATATTTGAAACTTGTATTCAACCAATACTACAGTACTGCAATGGGGTACCAGAAAGTGTTCACAAATAACGTCCAGATAATTTTGAAAACTCCACAGTCAACCCACGAAATTTGATGCGAATCCTGAAAAAAAATAGCAAATTTGAAATGATCCCCCAAAACAAAATTTATGACACTAATCGGGTAAACTCCCAAAATAATTACTTTATCGTCTACTTTCAACTTTCAGGTGGGTCTCAGACTCAGAACCAAACAGATGACGACACACCACTAGAATCACAGTTTAGAAGGACATAAGCCTCAAATAAAATATTTCTCCGCCAAAATTCTGCCCACCACTGAATTTCCGCCTGAAGAACATACAAGTCATTGAAAGTACCAAGTATGTCTTCGCCATTATTTCACCCCGGTGGAATACGAATGGAGCAAATCAATGCAGTCAGAGCACGAGCACATGGTGTCCAAAATCTAGAGTGTGTGTAATTGGGTACATAGCTCAGTTCGTGTGTGTCTGTGTTCAATAAGTTTATATTTTTGGAGTAATTTCAACTTAATCATTAATGAGAATTTAAATGATTTAAATATTGAATTTTTTGTTTTTTTGACGTTTAAAGGATTACTATAAATCCCCTTCCTGTCACCTGTGGTTCACGATCTGATTTCTAAAGTATTTGGTAATTCAGTAATTTGTGACTTGTGTTGTGATAGTCTAAAAAAGGAGTGTGCTGTAGCCTGTATTGTAATTGTAAGTGTATTAATTGCATTTCATTTCTTTAATAACCGGTATAAAAATTTTATAACTTGCATTCTAAACCAAGACAGGGAGAAGTTATGTCATCCAGATCAACAAGCGAAAGCGACAGCGACGACCGTGAGTTCTTTGTATTTATTGCCATATTTCATATTTGTTTTTTAATTTTTTACATACCACATACTGTCAACTGCTGACTGTGATGCTATAAGGATGTAAATTCGAAATTGTAATGTGTAAGGCTCAGATAAATAGGTAGATGTAACACAGGTAAATGAGCTATAAAACTAATTAACAGTTTACTTGTTTCCGGCTGGCGGCTGGAGATGTTTGTTATTTTTCCTGCTTGTTTTTATTTTAAATTTAGCTGTTGACCGTTCAGGTAGTGAGTGATGAGGTAAATGAAACTAACAAACTAACGATTGGTGATAATGAAACACAATAAGATAATATGATATACATATAAAAACGATGGGTACTACAGAGTACCTATCTGCTGACAATGTAGATGCTTTCAAAGCAAAATGAAGAACGGTGTACTTTATTCATATTCCTCCGTGATATCAATTTGTGAAAAGTTAGGCTAGAAGGCTTGTTCAAATACTATTTTCCCCGAATCCGAAATTTGTTATTATTAGAATTATTATTGTAATTATTTGCAGGCTCATCGAATTGTTCCGATTCAGAGACTTGTTCTGATTATTCCATTGGAAAGCCTGATTCCGATCTCGATGACTTGGATGGAGCTGGACCCGAAAATGACGAAAGTTCAGTCGTCCTTTGTCTGTTTTGCAAAGAAAATTTGGATTTGGTAGGAATATTCGACCATTTAAAAGGGGTTCACAATTTTGATGCATTCCTTTTGAGGGAGAAATTTCGAATGGATCAACTGTCATATATAAAATTGGTCAACTACATTCGTCATGAAAATGAAAAACTAAACACAGTTAACAGTGAAGCTGGAAATAGAAAGGAGTTAATGAGTTCGTTCATTGAAAAAATTTCCAATTCGTCGTATCCATTGTGGGAAGCTGATGAGTATCTACAGCCTGTGATCGAAGGGGATCAACTACTGAGCTATTGTACGACATTTTTATATTAATTGTTATGTTTGGGTATTATTATACTAATGTCTTAATAATCTAATTATTAGGTGTGTAAATTTTACTTGTGTAGGGTTTGAATGTGAAACAGTTGAAGATGACACTGGGGTGATCGATGTTTCAACTTCTCATGCCTCGACATCTTATCCTACAACCGATCTATCCTTGGGAGATGTTGGTTTATTACAGCTACAAACTGAAAATACTGAGATGAGGCAAAAAGCTAAGCAATATGAAGACGCGTTGTCTGAAGCGTTTGAAGAAATGAGGTTGATGAAGGAAGTCATGGGCCGAGTAGTGGGGGAGCAAACCAGTACAAAAAAGCAGATACTAAATAGATATGCCCAGGCATTAAGTAAACACAATGCCGATTATTTTGAATCTTACGACAGTTTGCAAATCCATGATACCATGATCAGCGTAAGTTTAATATTTTTTGAAGTCGCTTATCTTTAAATTGAAATTTTTTATGCACTGATGCATTTACTAGATACTATTCCCTGCAGCTACGATAATGCGGTAGATTGTTTTATTATAATTGAGAGACTGGATAAATCAATGAAGAATGGCTCTAAATATTTTTAGGACACTCAACGGACCGAAGCGTATCAAGCTGCTATTTTGAATAACGCAGTGGATTTTAAAGGTAAAATTGTACTTGACGTAGGATGCGGAACAAGTATTCTATCCATGTTTGCTGCTAAAGCTGGTGCTTCCAAAGTTTTTGCCGTGGACCAATCTAAAATTCTTGAAAAAGCGATAGAAGTTGTTAAGTAAGTTCTGGTTCTTGAAGAATTCTTTTTGCCACTAGTTCGAGATCATAATCAATAAATTGAATTTAGTATGTATGCGTGTATAATTAATAAGTCGTGATATTTATAATGAGTCCATTTTCTGATTGGGTATCACTCGTTGGGCCTCAATTTTGTCGGATAATTGAGCTATTACTACTCGTTGTCTCCAATTTTTCCCCGCATTTACTCGTCAGAATACAATTTGTGTGGTATCTTACGTGAATTATTTATTTCTAAACGTATTCAGTATCCTTCAATTTGTTGATATCGGTGTAGGTAGGTGTTAATTAAAGTTGGCAAATGGGCATTGTGTTTAAACTAACTTGTAGAACTCGAGAATGTTGTAGTTATTAGTTATTATTTATAATTACGTGCTAATACAGTCACAAGTAGTGGCAAGCACATATACAAATGAACGAGTGCTTTCCGAACAGTTAATTATTATTATTATTCTTCAGTTCAATGATTTTAAGTTGATATTCAATGAATTACGCCACCTGACTAATTGTAGTGTCGACGTGTAAAGACATCGTTTAACATCGTTTCAGACAAATTATAATCCAGACGAGCAAGCCCAGCAATTATCCGACGAATAGCGATCCGACAAATGATACCGGTACCGTTTTTTTAGCCGACGTGTTTCTGTAATTTACTTTGTTCGCTTTTTCAGAGAAAATAATTTGCAGGAAACCATTGAATGCATTCGGGGTACTGTTGAGAGCATTTCATTACCTGTGGAAAAAGTGGATGTAATTATATCCGAATTCATGGGATATTTCCTTCTGTTTGAAGGAATGTTAGCAAGTTATTTGGATGCACGAAAAAAATTTTTACGACCTGGTGGTGCCATGTACCCAAACACGGCAGATATTTTTTTGATAGGAGTGGACGACTTTGGTAAAAAATGAGTTCAATAATATCAGTCTCATCAGTAATTTATTGTTTGGAAGAACACGAATATTCTATAATGAATTCTGACCAGTAATTAAATCTTTTAATTTTTTAGCGAAGTATACAGAAGATTCCACAAAGTGGGATAACGTGTATGGATTCAAAATGACATCACTGAAAACACAACAGAAACCTGTCGCTTGCGTTGAACCGGTTAAAGAACAATTGTGTGTTACCAACGCGGCTAAAGTGTTGTCTTTGGATTTACTGACTTGTGAATACGAAGATGCTGCGTTTAAGTCTGAATTTGTACTCTCCGTTACAAAAGATAGTACGCTTACTGCAGTTTTAGGGTACTTTGATGTAGGATTTACCTGCGGTTCCAACTTCAAAAACACACTTTCTACTGCGCCTCATTTACCCGAAACTCATTGGTATCAGACGCTGCTGACTTTGGGGAAACCTATTTCTGTAAAAAAAGGTAACTGAATAGCCAAAATTATCTTGTTTCATATTTATTGATTAGCAGAGTTGTTGCATTCTGAAGTAATATTTTATCATCACTGTTGTAAGAAAAAGTAAGCTCGGATGCTGCTACAGTATGAGTCAATTATCGAACAGTGGAGCAGATTCTTGTTTGCTTACCAGTAGATGCAAGTCTACAAATGATGGGCTGGGGCAAGCTGGCTAATACAGATACCTAGTAAAGATGCACTGTGGGAAATTAAGTGAAGTCCTTTTCAAGTATGATTTTGTGGTAGTAAATTAATTTTATGGCGAGAACGTATAATATGATGCAGCTAACTTTTGGAGTTAGGAAACTAAGTTCAATCAGAAGTTATAAACGAAGTTAATTTTATCCCAATGTCGAATTGAATTTCCAATCAGTTTGTTAATTTGATTAACGTCGTAGATTATTTTGCGTAGAGTCGAGTTTTTGGACGTGCTTCTCAAATGCTGCTAAATAAATAGGTACCTAGGTAGGTTTTATATATTCCAGTGCCTAGATAATTAATACATACATATATAAGTTGTAAAATCCTGTTATCTTAAAAGTATTTTGTCTAACTTCAGGTTTTGGAATTCGAGATCGTTCTTGATTTGCAATGTTTAAAATATTTTAGGCTCGTACTTTGATACAGAACAAAAATTAATTTACTTCAACTTCTACTAGGCAATAAATTTTGTTTGTATAAGTCGAACCTCCAATAAGTGTTTGCTTTCTTTTTATCTTGGAAAATGATGCAATTGGTATCCATTTTGTTTCAGCGTTGCATATTCTTATCTGTAAAAACGTCGTAAACCAGCTTAAGGGTGTTTGTTTACCTTCAGTTTTTGCGTACCAAATATAAACGTAATAGATTCTTTCTATCATTCTTTATAAGAAAAAAAGGTACAGTGTTGTATAGTTTTGTATTTGAGGGAAATGGAATTTCGGTCTCATGTTGATAGATACAAGAGACTGTAACTTTGATGTTCTGACATGAAATTTTGCCTACATGATGTAGGTAGATTTATTCCGTGTGTCTTGGTTGGTTGGTTATTTGTTTATTTTACAGGCACTGATGAAATATTTTATCCTTTGTTGTTTTCA
Source organism: Ptenothrix huangshanensis (assembly GCA_036851915.1). Taxonomy (NCBI): domain Eukaryota; kingdom Metazoa; phylum Arthropoda; class Collembola; order Symphypleona; family Dicyrtomidae; genus Ptenothrix; species Ptenothrix huangshanensis. Next base: position 15,244 of record JAAXYX010001596.1, on the reverse strand, counting down.
GGGGAAGAGCTTAGTGGTGTATTTGAGTGCAGACCGAATGTACGAAATCCTCGTTCCCTTGACTTGACTCTAACCATTGCAGGTGATAAGTATACATATATACTTGACTAAAGGAAGACGACGGTCTTTAAATGTCGCTTTGACAGTAATGTATTTTGCAGATGAATTTTGTTTATACTTAGGTACCTATGTGCGTTTTAAGAGCAACTTGATTCATTTTGAATCGCTTCAAAGTTAAGTGTCTTACAAGTATAAAATAAAAAAAGTTATTGAATTTGGTTGATGAGCACGCGACTATCATTTAATCATACCTAGTTGCTTTATCATATGTGAACCTGAAATTGTGTTGGCTTTGGCAATTGCACTGTTGAGAGCACGAGCTTTCTAAATAGTAGCTAAACCGGTGAGAGCAAAAAAAAATGAGTGAGCGAGTGAGTGATGTATGTAGAGCTTCCTTCGGTAAGCCTCAGCGTGTCAGTGCTGTGCGATTTTTCCAAATCGATTTGTCTTCACTTTCACATGAAATAATACTAAAGGTAAGGAACGTTTATAAAAAGAAAGCCGACAAGGCGTATCTGGTTTTGATTACTTTATTTCCTGGGGAAGTTAAAAGTTTAAGCTGAGAAGAAGTCTAATTGGATTGCGACTTACTTCTAGGTCACCTATAACTCAAGCGACAGTCTCAATGATTAACGACCTCAATACGGGCTGATTTGACACAACGTGAGTCGCCTGTTCCAAACTGTTGATTAAACGCTCTAGATTTACCTCTGAAATCTCATCGTGGTGAACTTCAATCAAAATATCTCCTTCTTGGACTAAATCCCCTGGCTTTCTTCGAAGTATGACCCCAGGCTCGAACTTCACTGGCATCCCGGGTTCAGTTCGTCCACATCCCAGAGCATGGCAGACTTTGGCTACAGGCATCGCTTCCACATTCTCCAAGTAGCCTACACATTACAAATTAAAGTACCAGTCATCATTTTACATGTATATGTACACAAGTAAATCTCAATACTCGAATACACGGCACGAACTCTATGACTTGATAAAGCTGGGCTTTATGAGAACGCATAATAAAGCTATTTACGTGTAGAAAATAACATTACTACTGCGGCACGACTAGCTTAGTCCCCTTTACTTAGGTACACAGCACACTCAATTTGGAAAGCTATTTTGGCGTTGAGGAGGATGACTAGTTCTCGTGCTCATGATTCAACGATCTCTATTTAGTAGCATGTAAATGAAATACTTTAGGATTTATGAAGCGTTTGCATTAATCACGGTGTGTATTTTGTCATACATGTCATGTTGAGATTTTTGAATACAAATACGGATAACACTGAAAACGTCACATTAAATTGCAAAACAGCTTTCATTGATTATAATAAAATTACATGAACGTGTAAACTTTGGAAATTTAATTATTTAACTGACGAAATTGGGATGGGACTAGATCTAGTATTTGAGAGTCCAGGCCTTGTATACCTATGTTCTCAATTTTATGAGCAATTTAACACGTTCATTATTTTGACGTTCGATTAAGTGAACTATGCAACAAAGTAGAACCTACATTTAGAGCTTTAGCGTTACCGGAGTGGTATACTGGTAGTGGTACGGTTTTATGAGATACAACTAACGATTGCACACACCATGCCATGATGTGCAAAATCAAGGATTTGGAACGGATAGAAAGGACTGACACAACTGTGATGCAGGAAGAAACACCTACATAAGTGCATATGCTTTATTATTATTATATTAGTTATTTCGTGCTATACATCTGTGTCTAAGAGCCATTCGGATAGATATAAAGCCACTCTCTGTTAGCATACATGTTCCACGTTAATTAACGAAATTCCCAAAGATTTTTAGTCGTCTGTCCGTAGTGCAGTATCATCGTATAAGGGCAAGGGACAATTCACAAATTACACATATTGCATCTTACTGCAGCAACGATTTCTCGTTTTCCCCGGTATCTAATTTGTGTAATGATGCTTTTACTGGGTTCCGACTTTTACGCGTTCAAAGAACTAACACCATTCAGACAAACCTAATCACCAGACTATAACCTGTAAGCACATTATTCATGGACATTGATCCGGATCCTTTATCCGGATTCTTGGTCCCAAATTCAGAATTTTTGCAATTCTTTTTTGTCCAACAGCTTAGTTCTTTTTTCTATAATAAGTGCACTCGCCAATTATGTACTTCAGTCATCTTTTCTCCCTTACTGCTTAGAGATTATTGAGAGATGAGCAAGGAATATATTATACAGGAGGGATTAAAATACAATCCTGTTTTTACTGTGCTGATATCCTGTGAATGTGGTCGAGCTTAGTTGGGATTATACTCGATCGTAATAATAGCATTAGAATTTAATAATACTGTTGATGATATAACAACTCAATAGGCTTTGAACCCGTCACCGGGCACCTAACTCGAGGTATTCTATAATTTGTTACCGACTCTTAAGTCCTTTCGACCAGATCGTCCCAATTGAAAGCATTTGAGTTCTGTTAACAGCAGATTCTAGAAGCAACGATTTTGTATTTTTGGAAACTGCATGCGGGAAAATGGTAAATCTCGGATTGTGTACCTTCAATGGTAACACATATGTATCAGTTTGCACACATTGTAGAATATTAGCAGTGTTAATTTGATGCTAAAGAAGAAGAGTGCCTTAGACAACTGTGAATGTTCATTGAGCTTTAAATAGATCTGTGTGCGTACATTGCAGTTCAATTCACAACATACCTATACACCTACTTTCAACACCTAACAAAGTGAAGCATATCAAGGTAAACACGACGAATGTACGGTTCTGGTATCGTGAAACGAGGAGAATGTGCCCGGATTAAAAAGGTCTAATCCTGAATTATTTAAGATTTTTGTAACACGATTCCCTTTATGTGTTCCCGAATCTGCATATACCAGTACACAAAGAACGCGGATACAGAAAGCAACGATCTTTGCTATTAGGAAGTCCAGATTTTCCGCTCTTACGTTAGTCTAATTTCTCTCGTAACAGTGACTAGGATTCCACGCGGAAAATGAAAGTTTAAAGGTTTTACTCCCTGTAGGTAGTTACCTACCTACTTGTATTTACGCGTAGGAATTCAATTGACAATGGGTATCTGCTATCAGATTCTGATGCTGGTGTAAACGGGTTTGGTTTTATACCATCATCCTCAGAACTTAACTTACCCCAAGGAATTTCATTCGATATTTCACTACCGCTACGCACAGTGAAGATGCACACTGATAGTAAATGCCACTGAATAGATGCTCTGGATCCTGACACTGGATCCCTAGGCTTGTCATGTATTATTTAGTAATATAAGCAACTTTTATTACCAACTTTTACTGTATATTTTCTATAGCAGCAACCATTTTTAGCGGAGAATACAGGGACTGACTCAACATTAATCACAAGATTCACTTGATTTCACGAACTCATTTGCATTTAATCTTATGGCATTTCAAAGTTAGGCACCTACTTACGCAGAGCAACAGCGCCTTTGCATTTTATTTAAAAAAGTATCTCTGCATTTTGAATCTCACCATCTGACTAACTTCCTTTTTTACATTTTCTACCCATAAACATTCACAGCTTGGAGATTTCACTGTACAAAAACAAAGGAAAACTAATGTCCATATTTGTAATGTTTTTTGGCTTGCGTTCAACTGCATTTTTGTTTAATTAATTACAATGCAGAATGTCATAAAACGTGGAGGAGAATGAAATAGTTTAACTTGTGCGCCTAACAATTAATCCAGATTGCCGTTGAAGATAGTTGCAACATCCATAAATACCGAAAGCAATTCGTTCATTTTGTGCCAATTTGACAAGAACGACAAATTGTTCATTTCCGCATCAAGGCAATTTAAATAGGTAAATAGGGAAGTACATATGACAAATTGCAGTAGTGCCCGCTGTGTTTTACATGCATTGTTAAATGCTACAGTGCAGTGAAAAATTCAAGCAAAAAATCCAATTCCGTGCACCTACATTATAATTTCAAACATTTAATTTTGAAAGCAAATAAAAAAGAACAGACGAGTTATATGTACGTGGAGTAGTTATACACGACACTGTAGTAGTAGCAGTAGTAGTAGGGACAGCATTATTAGTGGCTGTATTCGGCGAGCCGTATGTGCTTTAATAAAATATGCACGACTCGAAAAATCCGACTCGAAGAAGACCAAATTATTATTTCATTTTAAATTTGAAGCACTATCTGTACAATGAAGGATCTGATAAAAGAAAGAGACGCTTTTCTATGCAAGTGCATACTTGTACTCTATTATCCAAATCTTCTTTTGTAACAACTAAGCCGATGAATGAGACTGTCAAAAAAAACAATGGGTGACGGGGTAAAAAAATGTCTTCCTGAGCTGAATAGCTGATGAGAACAAAAAAAGGAAAATGCAATTTATTATAACAACATCCGAAATTTTAGAACCATCTATTACTCTAACTGCATGCTTTCCATTCTTTCTACTTATGTCTAATGCTTTCTCCTCAGCCTCCCCATACTTTCCAACTATCCGCTAAAAAGAAACGATGGAAAGATTCTATCTGGCTACACACTCAGTTTTACGGAACATCACTTTTGGTAATGATTTTCTTCTATTCATACAGCTTCCAAACGGATTTCCTTTTATTTATTAATTTTAGTTGCACAATTTATTTGCACAAAACTCCACGTAGAAGCTGTGCAGCCTGACAGTAATTTATTCTTTATCGTGTGCGCTAATACACCGGTAGAAAAAATACGGCAATAAATATAAATAATAAATTCCGATTAATTTTGTATTAACGTCGAGATTCAGTTGCGAGAATATAACTTGTAATGAATTTGAGTGGAGTAGAGGGGATACCTACCTACTCTAATCGTAAGCACCTATGTTTATATTCCAGTACCTATGACCGGCACAGATTTTGTCAAAGTCAAACATAAACTCTACACGCTTCCTATGGTAGGGAACGAACGATTGTAGTACAAAAGTACAAGGACATGGTATGGGTTTGTATGTGTGCCGTATCAAGATGTGATTTTATCATTTCTGGGAATGTTTGTTCTACTTTCCCCGTTTTTCCCCTTCGAAATGCTGGCTCCATTGTATAGGTTACTCTGTCCCTACGAACTCTCACGCATTCCTCCATCGTCTGCCTGCCTGCCTGACTGACTAAGACCACAAAAGTCGAAAATCATGTAGTTATGCCTGCCAAACTTAAAAATAGTGTCATCATGCCAAACACATAATGTTTGAGAATATTCGATTCAAGTCAAGAGATTCGCCTTCGCCGTCAGTCTTCCTGTCGTAAGCGTAATCTCAATCTCACAGATGAAAATGAAATTTTCAATGTGTATCAGCTTGGATGGAGACGTGCTTGAAACTATTATTCAATCAACTACACTATGCCTCCGCTATCAATCTCAACTTCAGCTGTCTCCACTTTCAGTTTGAATGTGTAAGAGAATTTCTCCATATCAACTTTGATGATCAATTGAGAAAGGGGAATTGAGCAGACGAAGGGTAACTGTAACTCTCAAGTACTTTGTCCGCCTTTCCCGTATAATAAAGCATCCCTCTTTCCTTATTCCTTCTTTCGATAACTTAGGCATGCATGTGTACATGTACGAGTTTCCATGCTTATTTTCCTATGCGAGGATGTACATACACCTTATATGTAGGTAGGCGCTTAATACTCTCGCACATTCTCAACATTCTGCCTCTCCAGTTTCTGTTCTCCAGCTTAAGGTCTACAGTCTACAGTCTCCAGAAACCGGATGCTAGGATTAGATTGCCTTTCAAGACAGTCGATCCATACTCAGCGCAAAAATTTGCGTCCGAATCTAGGATAGTAGCATTTTCATCAGGTGCTATTACTATATAACTTTCCATTTCCATTTCTGCCATTGACTTAATAGGAAGGCGTAAGTAAAAGGGTTATAGAGATGCTTCGAAATCAAAATTTCCAGGACAGTAAATGCGAAATTTTTAAATGAATCACTAGTAGTTTTGTTGCCTCCCAAGTCCCAAAAGTATGGAGTGGATGGGAAAGTCGAGACAGGAATTTTGCTTCCAGTCCATTCAAAACTGCAACTGTAACTTTGATTTTCAATTTGAAATTTAATGTTCTTTATCCAAACTTGGACTGCGTGTACAAATAAATTTGGTCTAAGCAACTTTATTTGACGTTGAATTGAATTGAAGTTACCTACTTGGGTGAAACGTAAAGGGAAAACCGGTGCCGTAAAAACGTGGAGCAAGCACAAAACTTAGTTTTGTGGAAGACGAACAAATGTAGGAAAGACGATTTGGAATTTTCGACATACACAGAGCTAGCTCGGTTGCGCCGTCAGTTCTACTCTTCCGTTGCATCCTACTTCCTATGTATGTATACGTCTACAAAATTTCAAGTTTTGCATTTTACATTTACATCATCAGACTTAAATTCTCTATTCAAGATCCACTGGCGATGGGAAAACTTTCTTCTGCGGCCTGATGCCGTGGCCACCACTGTTGGTGATGAAATGAAGAAACTCTGTATACTTGGTGGACGAATGAACGTTTTAACAGCGGCATGTTGCCGGGATGTCTACCAAGAAAAAAACATCAAGATGATGAATACAATATGCAAAGCAGTTATTTTGGTGGTGGTAATTTTATTTACACAACTCCAGTTTTACTACTAATGTATATTAATCCTTTCTGTGAACTGTGAATGGTAATCTGGTCTTTAAAGATTAGCTTGCTCTCATTCTCATTGATATAATTCTACTCCCGCTTTCTCTTTCTCTCTCTCTCTCTCTCTCTCTCTCTCTCTCTCTCTTCCTCTCTTTCATGTTTCTCTTTAGTCAAACATTATATAAACAAGTTTAAATCCTTTTTCCTTCACTTTTTTTTACAGTGGAAAACTTATTACGTGATACGTGAGGAAAGCCAACCAGCCCAGAAAACTATTTTAATCTGAATTTATAATTTAATTTTTTGTGAACCATGCTTTAACGCTATTACCACAATTCGTCTCGTTGTTGAAATGAAATAGTAGAAGTGGAAGACGTTCAGAGGGGAGCTTGTGGAGTAGACAGCAGTTGAGCGCACAACGAACATACTACAGCGTTCCGTTAGGTTTCACCAAAAAAAACCAATCAACTTGAGAAAATTGAAAAAGAAAGGAAGAAAGGCACCCCATGTTTTACTTTTAAGATCTTATTTAGAGCTGCGCTTGAAGGTGTGACAAAGGTCACCCTGTGACTGATTGACTGCCTAACTGCCTCGTTGCGTTGCTGACTGATTGACTTCAAAATAAAATCACGATGAAAACCTATATTTCACTTACCTACCGGGGAAAACCAGAGGCAAATTTCAAAGGGTAAGGTATACATAGGTTTTGACGACAAAAATCAGGAAAATAGAGGAAGAATGAAGAAAACTTTACCACTGATATCATCAAAGAAGCAAAGAGGTAGCTATTCAAAATGGACTCTATTGACTATAGGTACTTCCTGGATTTGCTCTGCCAAGAAAAATCATGACTATACAAATAAATCGGATTGAGCAAATAAATTGGCAGTTGGTAGAAGTTCGTAGACGGTAAAACAAGTCGAGGTTTTCGGTAGTCACCACTTGGAATGAGTACCCGTAAAAACTACAAAGTGGAGAGAGTTCATGCATTATTTGCAATATTTGCGACCGTGATTCACTTGAAATACTTTGTGTCTAGGTTCTCCAAGTATATTTACTCAGTGAAGCTTGTAATTTATACGGTTCAAAGCCCCGTGGGTTTGACTTACGTTTAAGAGAGCTTATCTTATGTCAGATGCGTCTTTAGCTGTAAGTAGAATCGAAATTCACTTTCATCTCTGCAGGAGCGAGAGACAAGTTCACCTGGATCCGTGTCCGCCAACGAGCTTCATGGTAAGACACATTTTATTTCGATGGCATATCTACATCTATCTAGCTCCATAGCTTGGTGTACACTTATACTTGTAGCCTTTTGTACCTGGGAAAGGTAGGACACGATCGAGTCTTTGAGTTTATTTCATTTCATACTTGTATGCTTTCTTTCATGTTCCTTTGAAATAATTTGCTAGAGCAAATAAATAAGACAACCAAGACTAGTACCGGGGCTATATAGACTTGCACTCACTCTCCCTCTCTCTCTCTCTCTCTCTCTCTCTCTCACTCTCGCTATCTATATGTGTACAGTGGGAGTGCTGAGTGGTGCAGTTCTTCACACAGAATGAAATATAGCAAATACGGATAGCCATTTAGCATGGTTCCCACAGGAGGCATCCAACAGATATGCCTGCAAAATGTTGGAGTTACACTTGGAGAGCTCTCGTATTTGACACTCTTATTGTTAGTTCAACTGTAATATTTCTACATTAAATATTTGCCAACCTGACAACCTCGTGTATCTCCCGTATCTGTCGTATCTTATATGTAGACCTTATACAATAAATGTTTATCCACCTGCAACAACTTTCGTTGGAGGCACACACACTACACACTGAAGGAAAGGAACGAAAGTGAGGCTCGAAATGTACAGGCGGACCGTGACAGGACGGTATGATGACGCAACCCTAGCATTCGCACGAGTATCGTTGAAAAGCGAAACGAAGAAGCAAACAGAAACGAATTTAATACCAAGAATTAATGAATGCTGCAAACTATCTATGAGAGCAGTGAGAAGGCCTTGGGATCTGGAATCTGGAATAAAAAGCTTGCCATCAAACAGCTCCCAATACATCACAGGAAGGTAGAGAGACATGTATAGAGTACACTTTACTATTTCACTCTCACTTTCATTACTTCTGGTCGTGGATCATGGTGCACCGCACAAATTTCTTGAGCTCATAATGCGAAAAGTAACGGTATTGAATACTTTCATACCCCACAAAATTCTTCGTTAAGCAACCATCTTCGTTAGCTACTCCACGTCATACACACTTTAACAATCTACCAAGACCACCCTACACAAAATTACAAAGTGAACATAAAAACATAAAATTTTAATCACAGGATTGGTTCAGGTGGCTTGTTTGGTGCTGTCCTAACTTTACTTTGTAACGTGAGGAGAGTTGACACGCTCAGGACTTTTGTCTTGTCTGTCAAATGCTTCCAATGTATCATCTGCACCTGCATACTTCCTTGGTTTTCCTTTCAACTTTCTTTTACTCGAGTTCATATCGGAAATGGAACTGAAAACGAGAGTGAGCGAGAGCGAGAGGCCTGCAGAAAGCGGACGAATGCAGGCAATTTAAGTTTCAGCTCTACCATGACTCTTCAATTGTGCATCGGCATTATGTATAGGTTATGTACTATCTCCTGTTCACAGTCCGCATCTCCGTATTCAGCTCGTTTCCTCTTTCTTTCACTCTATCTTTTCTCTGGTGAGCTTCTCCGCTCCTAGTTCCCCAGCTCCAGTTGCCTTATCCATTTAATTGAATATCCTGAACCAAAGGGATTCCATGAAAAGTATCATCAAAGTAAAGGCACTTCTAAATATCATCACGAGGGGAGATTAGTTAGGAAAATAAATTCAACTCTTCTATCCCCATCTCATCTCATCGTCACTGCCAAAAACTACCTTTGCCGATTTGCCAACTTTTCTATTCACGGATTTGTACTGTACGGAGCGTAGGTACCTCGTCTCGTCCTTTTTGCCATGGTCTTGATATTTCTATACCAGCCTCGGAACATCGTAATATACATACGTGTTCTCGGCTCTACTCAATTTGCCAGATAATTTCCAGATAAATTCCTGGTCAAACAAAGTCTTGCTCTTTAGTCCTCGTCGTCCTCGGTGTCGGTCTCGGTTACTTCTCCCATTCCATTCCACCTTCCACTCATATTTGGTTCCGTGGCCTTCTCATCAATAAACGGAGCTCTGTAAGTGCAAGTGTAATGACAACGACAACGACAGCGAAACCCCCACTTGAAGCTTCTATTTTGCATACACTAATTAAATATACATGTGTAGGCATGCTTTTACGCTTTTATACGCTTCTGATTTTCTAAATCCTATCCTATCTCCAGCAACTCTGCCATTTCAGAGCAGTCGGTCGGTCTGGCCTCCTTGCTGCCTCTAAGAGACAACGAGGTTCAGTTTCGGATTTTACTTTACATTTGAATTCAGAACAGGCTTCTTCATGACAAAATAACGAATCTTCATTTAAGTTTCGGCCTCACATTTACAATTGGAGCGACTCAGGAACTCAGGACTCAACGTCAAGCTACTTAGGAAGGTACTTTCCTTTTAATCTGTTCGTGTGAACGTGTTTCAGGATTGTGTAGAGAGTGTAGACGTTGGATTCAGCTCCTCATGACTTATTAATCAGTATGCATGATGAGGTAGTTTGCGCTTCCAGTCACCCGAACGACAAGTCCTGTACACCCGTAATATAATCTCCTCAAATAAAGTTTGACAATATTATACATTTTCTATCCGTAGTGCATCATTCTTCCGAGTTCTCCATCGAATTGCCATTCTATTATGGTTTGTGTATGCAATTAAATATGTACCTTCGTACATGACTATATATGTATAATTATGTAGAAGAGGAAAGGAGAAGCCTGGGTTACAATGTCATTATTTCCGAGTTCCATTGCACTGGATGCTCAGTGGAGTTGCAATCTGTAGTCCGTATGGTTGACTAGTGTGTAAAAGCTACGTAGTCATTGTCACTGTCATTGTCATACACAGCCCCAAAGAGTAGATTTGACTGTAGCTTTTACTCTTACAATCCAGAGTACAAAGTGGACTGGAGTGGATTGGATTGTATGACACAGTGTGTCTCTATAGTTGCGTTGCTCCAGGCTTCTTCTTTTTTCTATTTTTCTCATCTGTCCTTTGACAGTGAGTTTGTGACTCTACTGTCTCCTGTCACCATTCCATTGGACTCTAAAATATGATGGCGAGAATCATCCATCCATCCATGTCTGCTCCTCTATATAAATACCTACATGCGTTTACTCTCCTGGAACATGACTCCCACTTGGTACACTGCATATTATAAAATAAATGTAATACCGCCGAGTATTTGCACACTCCCCACTCGACTGAGGTAGGCACTTCACAAGTCCACAACGACAATGTTGTAGGTATGTATACTACCACTACCACAGCCGGTTAGTTTAGCTTCGAAATGTTTGGATTGGTTACCCAATCCTATTTCATATTTGCCCTGAGATGCGCATTATATTCAAATTCAATGTAGGTAGCACATTTCTTCTTGCAATAGCGTCAAATTTAATGAGTAAAAAACAAGAAGTCGTCGTACATGCTTGAACGTGAGAGGTCTGAGGGCAGAAACAACGACGAAGGTAGTAGACGCTCTTTGCTCCGCAGTCTAGTTCATATAATGAATTATCAACAGGATTTGAGAAGGATGCATCCTATCTACACAGGCATCACATAACCATTTATTTGATACAAGTCCAATTTGTGTCTACTTCTCAACTAGATCGGCTTCGGCTTGAAAGTTTTTAATTTTAGTCGTTCGAAAAACAAAATGCACGCTTCTCCACTGACTTGACTATTTCAAATTAAAATAATAGATCCCGTTTCAGATAAATCTGGTCTCAATTTCCACATTTACATTTGCATATAAATTTCCCAAGGAGATTTAATACATTACGTGTTTCCATGGACCATACTCAGTCTTCCAAGTAGCAATCAAATTCAATGTGTGAATTTTGCGGAAAGAGGAAATGGGTAGAATTAATGAAGGGATTGAAACTAGTGCTTAACTTTGGGTTCTAGTTCTAATGATACGTATGTTTATGTATGTGTGTGGAAGGAAGACTTGCGTATAAGGTATATAATGATCTATGGAATTGTTCTCCATGCGTATCGCATGCTGACTGAGTAATTATAGATATACCTACACAAATTGTCTCTGTTTCTTAAAGTACATTTAACACAGACCGTAAACTAGGTACATATGTGTAGATGGTTGGACGGAACATTGAACGCTCGATTTACCCTTAGCCTTAATAAAAGAATTTAAATGGAGCGAAACCGAATCGTACTCAATTGTTGTATGAGCTTGCTTTATTAGCGTGTCAGATCATTCAATTTACAACTGTTTAAGCATAACTGAAGTTTTCGTCTGCGACTCGTTGAAAGTCTAGGGAAGGATTCGTTTTTCATATTACCTATGTATGGATGGTGCTACATACATGTATCACACTCTGTCACAGTACCGTCTACATGTACGTTGAGATGCCGTAGGTGTTTGTGTTCCCTGACAAAAGTGCTGCTGCTCTGACTGTGACTCAATCAACATCAACCTCTCTGTCTGTCAGCTCCCCGAGTTTATCTATTCATCAATGCTGAGTGACTGTGACGCGGCACGAGTACACGGAACTTGAAGAGTCGTTCACAGAAGTGTTCTTAATGTCCATAGCAAACCAGGGAGACAAAAGAAACGGAGATAGGAAGAGGAGCGAGCATGAAAGTCATCTTACTCGAGAAGTCTCTAGCTCAAGACGAAAGATAAAGATGGAGATTGAGACCGAGGAGACGGAGAGAAAGCAGTGAAAGACGAAGAAATTCTATGAAGACTACCTACGTAGGTACCTATGTATTCCCCTTCCAGCTTCACTAACTAGTAGGCTTGAGTGGCAAATTGTCTTTATCATCTCCATATCATTTGAGTCGGAGCTAAATGTGATGGAAGATAAATTGAGGCTGGATGGTGGAAAAGATTTATGAAATTACAAGATGAACTAACTAGTAAATAAATATGTACGGCTAAATAATATGTAATGGTCGAGGAAGCGGGGTAGTTAGACCGGTAGACGGAATCGAGCTGATAGGACATGGGGACGACAGTAGCTCATGGCTTCGGGAGAGACAGGGACAAGAAGAGGGACAGATAAACACAATCTCCACACAACATATCCACGCATGCTACGGGAATAAATAAAGGAGAAACAAATGGTTCATGGATGGGAGACGACAAGCTCTCGCTAGTAAATAATACCTCGAATAGGATACACTATGTACTTCCCTTAACTATACTCTACTCTATGAATGAGAATGGACGGAGGACGAACCTGAACTCTTGGCTCTAATATTTCTGATGTATTTGGCTTTGGGCAAGTATTTCCATTTGTCTCCATGACAGAGCTCTTGGGCTACGGCTGGATCCGTACCTTGTGCGATGATCATCTTTTCAAACCTGGCCATAGCTGAGCCATTCCGAATCGATTCTCCAATTTGTATTCTCCCAGCCTCTAACGAGTCCACATGCCCTGTTGACTCCAGCAGCACACCTCCTATTACAGCCATACAAGTACAAATGTTGTGGTCAACCAAAATAGTCATTCCTTGCTACACCATTTCCTTATCCTTATCTTACATTAATATCGCACACACTCACTCACACACACACACACACACACACAAGAATATAGGTACCTACCATAAAAACACAATACAACAAGCTTACAATAAGCCACCCTTGCTTCCAGCTATAATCCCACTTTAATTTTTATATATCACCAACACAGCAAAATTAATTGACGGGTTACTTTCCTTGAAGAATCGGACTTTTGTGCAAATGCACTAGGATAGGAGTTAAGCTAGGTGCTGGAAGGCTAGTTCTCTGGCTGCACGTCTCTGGTACCTTAATAAGATCTTTATTCCAACTTTAACCACATCAACCATGTACAACTTCCACCGCAACCACAACTATGGCGACCCCAATGCAATGTGTGCTCATTCATTTCTCAAAAAAGCCTATCAAGTCCACGACGCCCTAACGCCCTATGCCGTTCAAACATGGACGTCGGATACTCACGTGTTATTATTTATTTTATCAAATTGAATCATTTTGAATAATTTACTATAATCTAGAGACGGAACGGAAAGCAGGGAAGTATCAACAACGAGAACAGGGAAAGGGCAAGTCTTACAATGAATCATGGCAATTCCCATTTCTTTCATACTTGAACATCGAAGAAAGTGACTTTGTTTCTAAAATCATGACAGCGTCCTACATCAACCCAGAATAATTCCTGTTTCCATTTAGCTCGTGCTTAAAATATGTAAGGCCATTGATTCTAATCCTCAGGAATCAGGCTGGGATTTAGTATGGGAAAGAATAGACGTTACAATGGAACGGGAACCGAAATGATTTCTAAAGTATATTCTGGGGCTAATCGCAAGAGGAAACATTCAACATTCCTTAATCCAATAGCTTTCTACTGGCTACTTCGTACTCTGACTTCATGAGGAAAGGAAGAGGTAATGGAGATGGGAAATCTCGCTAGTTAAAATTAAATGCACGAATTAAAACAATCCACTGAACTAGCATTCTTACTCTGCATGGCATGGTACGCTAAAAGGTCTTACAGAACAGAAAAGGATTAGACTCCTTTTCCTTTGCTTGGCTGGTAGGGGTAGTACTAGTCTAGTATAGGGAAAGCAGGTAGGTGGGTAGGTTTGTAGATATAATTATGTAGGTATGTATACATTCACTACATTACGATTGTGTGTATCCTTTGACAGATGATAATTATAAGATCTAATCGCAAGTTTCCCACAGAAATATTCTACCTACATCTTAGCATTCTGGTTACGGTAGTTTCTTCAAGGAAACTTAAATGACTCCATCAGCTAAATATGCAATTATCAAACTTAATCGAATTTTACAACATTCATCTATTTAGTGTTCTATATGTACTACCCGCATCTCCTAGCTCTGGCTCCGATGCTGATGGGACAAACTCTCATTTCTTCACTTTTCCTTTACTATGTTTTCCTATCCTATGTATAGATAAGTATGTACATGTCTACGATTATTACTTCCCATCGAATTCCAGCATCAATACCAATTAATTCACATCCCGAACCGTCATGCCTCACTATTTAGTCTTTCATATCATTTCAATATTTTTAATTCAATTTATCAGATTTTCCATTACATCCGTTTAACGTGACCTGCAGTTTATACATAGATCTTTCAGAAGCTCCTGCGTATGTAGGTTAAATTACCCATAGTAATTTTTTTGAGTGCAAACTTCGAATGCCCACGTTAACTTTAGTTAGTTAATTTGGGACAAGTGAGAAACCTACAAGGTGTCTGTCTCTGAATTTCGACATTGGTTTTTATTAGCTGGGCATTTTATTCAATTTCTTCTTTTGTTGCTGAGGAAGTTGGATCGAGTCTAGCGTGCCATCAACATCAGTCCCATCCCAGCACCAGAGCAGAACCAG
>JAAXYX010001595.1:0-21918 GCA_036851915.1 Ptenothrix huangshanensis | reverse complement strand
AAATTACGCTTTTTCAGAAGAAGACAAATTTTCAAATTACGCTTTTTCAGAAGAAGACAAATTTTCAAATTACGCTTTTTCAGAAGAAGACAAATTTTCAAATTACGCTTTTTCAGAAGACAAATTTTCAAATTACGCTTTTTCAGAAGAAGACAAATTTTCAAATTACGCTTTTTTAGAAGAAGACAAATTTTCAAATTACGTACTTCAAAAGGAATAACATTCTCAAATTCTCTTTATTTTTAAAAATGAAGTAAAATCTTCAAACTTATTCGGTACTTATTTCAGAAATTACACTATTTGTCTTTTCTTATAAAAACTAACTGATAAAACGGGAAATTCCTCATAGGGAAAGCATGGAGAGAAAAACTATTCTCTAGTGATTCAAAAATATCCGTTGTCATTTAACCTACCACTACTGAAACATAAACACACCAATATAAACATCCCGTTTAAAATCTTCATGAGGTGATCCAGATACAGATGTAACAAAAGACGATTCGTATGATATATGTACATAAGCAGTGTCTCGTTATTAGCCATTATAGAAATATCGATGGGAAAAAGTTTACAGGTAGATTACACCAGCGTTCAAAATGATTGCCCCATATATTCTCCAACGAATTCCGATTCTAATTCCAGTGCAACTCCCACTCGGAATAAATTACCCAAACACCATTCAAAACACAGTCTCCCACTACATATATCCCGACGCATATCTAATCATAAATACTGACATATATACCAACAACATGGGTATGTATATATATACAAAATGTGTATAATTACACTCTAATTCCTATACACCAGGTAAAGGCACTCTTCTCCCAGTCCCAGTCCCAGAAGCTGTCAGGTGTTGCTCCATAAAATGGTGCGGCGAGGGAGTAAATGACATGACGGACCCTCTCGCTATCTCTCTCTCTAGTAAAAAGTATGAGAATGGCACATGGAATGGAGAATGCTTCGAATACATACATCAAGTCCTGGATGAGTTCCCACTCACTGTTCAGGTAACCCTAAAATAACAGCTACAAAATAAATGCAAGCAATCCGCTAACAGCAGGTTGTCATTCCGATGGGCGGTTAATTAATATCCCCACACAAATCAGCACTATCTCTCATATACATACTTAGGTACGTATGTAGACATTTCTGAAAAAATCAATTTTGCCGCCACAAATACATACAGAGTCTTTATACGCATATATATAAACATATAATAGTAAAGGAGGAATTAATTCTTGATAAATAAAAATAAATAAAAATCTATGGAGAAATGAAGCAAGTGTCTGTCTTGAAAAATGAATCGTATTTCTCTGGCCTGGTCTTTCCTTTGCCTCCCTTAACTCCTGTCTCTACAATGGCTAATAATATAATTATGTATGGGAGCACCAGCCGTACTTCCGGCCATCAGACAATAAATGAAAATCAACGTCAATGCAATATGCCTCCGATTCCACCCCCTCTATATCTATAACCTTAAAGCATTACACTATAAGTAGCTATAACCGAACGTTTCGAATTTTCCAAAACTGAAAAGCTTCTGGTCCTGGTCCTGGTCCTGGTCATGGTCCTGAAATGGCTTGGCCTGGACTCCATGGAGTCTTCCATGCATAGCATTCTTAGGGTTGGAAATTACACTTGATTTAAATCTCCCCTATTTTCCAAGATAGTATTGGAATTTGGATTTTGACTGAATTAAATCCATATGAAGAACCTATGAACAAGTGAAATGTCTATAGACAATAGTCGCCACATAAAAATCGAGAACCGGTCCACGAATTATTTCACAGTTGACAAGTCATGGCCAAAGTCCAAATCCAAATACAAGTACAAGTATCACTTTGCATTTGCTTTCCACTCAATTGCAGTCTACATAACTTTCAAAGCTTGTTTTTCCCGTACAAATTATAATCACAATGCGATACGTTCTGTAAAATCTCCACCTTTATCTCCTACACCGTAAAAAGTGGTGCATCTTTTAGATCAAAAAGATACTAGTATTTGGAAAAACCTTACAAATCGTTAGGATGCATCTTAGATTCTAAAAAAATGGTACCTAAAATCTAAAGTACATCTAAAAAAATGCATCGAAATTGCACCTCACAGATGCATTTTAAATAGAATGAAATCAACGTTTCGAAGGAATTAAAATACCGAAAAATGGATTTTTGAACAAAATTTCAATACTAGGCGTTTCAAAAAAGTTTACAAAAAATGAAAAACAGGCTATTTAAAAAAACGTGAAAAATAAGGCTATTCAAAAAAAGTAAAAAAATGAAAACCGGATTTTTGAAAAATACGTAAAAAATTATATACAAGTTTTTTTGAAGAGCCAACAAAATTAAAATAGGCCATCTGAAAAACCCGAAAAAATTAAAAATACACCTTATGAATGATAACATAACTTAAATAGAAGACATTTTTGAAAAAACGTCAAAAAGAAAAATTAGCTTTTTGAAAAACCTTGAAAAATAAAAACTTCATATATCCTTTTAAAACCCCCGAAAATGAAAAATATGCTTTTGAAAAATGCCTAAAAAAAGTCAGTCCTCAAAAAAAGTGTAAAATAAAAAAAAACTCCGTTTAAAAAAAACTTTCGTAATTTCTGTCCACCAGAGACATGTGGGTAATTGCACTTGCGCAGCACAAACGATGCCCCAAAGCCCAAAACAACGTTCAAGAAATTATGTCCATTTTCGTGTATTAGAATTGTTTAATTATTTACAGTGTACATAACTTCTGCCACATAAATACACGTTCTACATACACCCACGCATTTTTTCTCCCTAAACAAGAACAACATAAAATCACGTAGCATTGATTACTACTACAAACTACAATTACGACAATTGTACTCGACTCCGTAATTCCCTATGCTAGCCGATTGTTCCTACAGAGAATTCATCCATCCATCAATCAAATCCCAGCCCAGTCAAAACAATGTTAACATTGCAGGTTGCACTGAGATAAATACTTGGTATTAGCAGTTGAAATGAAGCCAAACATGTTTATTTTTCCCTTACATATCGGCGGTTCGGCATTTGGGAATTTATCAACTTGACTTTCTCAGGCTTTGCATTTCAAAATTATTTATTAGTTCTTTGCCATTCGCTCGCTTGGTTTGGGGTTCTCGTGTCAAGCCATGCCATGCCGTGTCATGCATCATCTGCCATTCCATCCATGCTTATAAAAAATAGACAAACAACTACTACTCCATTATATGTATCTATAGGAATTTGGACTCGTTTTAAAAATGCACGAGATTGTGTGCGTCATTGCACTGAGAGGAATAAATAATCCTCCCACACTCTGACTCTCCTGGAATGTCAAGCCAAGCCAAGTCAAGTCTTTCCAAGGGGGGGAGTGTAACGACTAATTACTTTTACCTGGTCCTGGCCCTGGTTTGGTTCTCCGCTTACACCTATAAGTATAGCTGGACATGTGCGTATTAAAAAGCAATTATTTCCTTGCACTACAAACTGTACATACAAAAGTGAAAATGAGGGAAAAGGTAATAAACAGCGGCTCCCACACTTGCAGTTCATGGTTGTTTTGGTAGTGTTGGTCAGGGGCGTACCTGGGGTGGATGCTTGGACACTGAAGCACTCTCGATATTTCTTAGACTCGATTAGACTTTTTTTAAAAAAAACGCTAATCGAAAAAATTTGACTTTTTCAAAAAGATTTAATTGAAAAAATTACAGTACTTCAAAACGTGTTTAGAAACATTTGGCCTCTTAAAGAAACATTAATCAAAAAAAATTGAAACTTTTCAAAAAAAGATAAATTGGAAAACATACACCTCTTTAAAAAATTAGAGAAAAGGTGATGTTTGTAAAAAAAAATTGTACTTTTTCAAAAATTGCTTATTAAAAAATCGACCTTGTCAAAAACTGTTAATTAAAGAAATAACACATTTTCAAAAGAGTGGTTATTTGAATAGTTGGACCTTTCCAAAAAACGTTAATTAAAAAAATTACGCCCCTTCAAAAAATGCTAAAATTGGAAAAATTGCACCTCTTCAAAAACTGCTAATTTGAAAAATTACACCCCTTCAAAAAGTGCTAATTTACAAAATTACGCCCCTTTAATAAATACTGACCTTAAAAAGCCGGTATTTTTGAAAGGTATCAATTGGAAAAGCGAGACCTTTCCAAAAAGAGTACATTTAAAAAATTATACTTTTCGAAAACACTTACTAAAAACAAGACTTGAAAAATATTAATTTGAACAAATATGCTTTAACATTCCACAGTACACCCGAAATTCCGTCCCAGGTACGCCTCTGGTGTAGATGGTATAGATTTGTGAGGGTGGAATAGTAGCATAGCATAGTCAATCAGCCAGACAGACATACGGAGAGGACCAGGACCAGGTAAGGGTAGATGGGGAGATTCCAGAGCATTAATAACCTTAGCGTAGTGAGTGCGAGTATATTGCGAGGACATACGGTGGATTGATGCTTGATGGTAAATGGTAAAAATGGTAATACGGCTGATGATAATATCACATTATGCTGTCGTTCCCACGCTACACATTTTCCCATGGCCATGGCAGTGCATTGTAGCCCTACCATATTTTCATATAAACGAGATGGACATACATATGCAAGTTTGTAGAAATGTGCGATAGTCTTTAGTTTCCAGTTAACCCCAGGAGTTTCGAGCGTTTACATATAATTTTCTGGAGTTTGACTTGACTGTTGGTTTTGATATAATTTATTCCCTAATTACTCATTCTCCTCGAGACGCAACTTTTCACTGCAAAGTCCAACCCAGTTCAGTCCAACGACTAATCGTAGGAGACGACATGAGACAATAAACTTTCCACCGACTTCTCATTTTACAACTCACTCGTTTCTGTTATAGATTTGTTGCTTGCTTAGGTAATTATATCCAGCAAAAACTGCTGGTTTTAAGCATATCGTGTGAGGCAAAGCGGATTTGAAAAGCAATAATAAAGTATGGGTCTTCAAAGGGAACAAAGTAATGCAAATTAATACTTCAAAAACTAAAAAAAACAAAGGTTCTGATTATGTAACAAATTTTGAAAATTCAAAATTGTAACAAACGCAAAATTTGTAAATAGGGAAAATGTACTTTACTTTGAAAAAAGAGGACGAAATTTCCGAAATTGGGATTTTTAAAGGAGTGTGAAATATTTATTTACGCATGTTTGAAAAATGTCAATAATTTTGAACAGGGATTTTTGAAGAATAACACATAGCACATATAATATTGGAATTAATAAAACAGTAAAACTTATTAAAACTACAAGTTTTAAAAAGGCGCGAATTTTTCAATTTTCACTTTTTTGAAAAAATCCAAAAATGCTTCGAAAAAGTGTAAAATTATTGAATTGAAATTTTTTGAATTAAAATTAAAAGTGTAAAAGTATTTTTTTAAACATGTGAATATTTAAAATAGTATTTTCAAAAGCGCATAATCTTAAAACGATGTTTAGAGTAGCAAGGTTTTAAAAATGTTGTTTCAAGTTTGTTTCACGAAATTTCCTCAATCATACCGTCATCTTCATCAATAGCCAACTCTTTGTTTGTATTGACTAATCCACGAAAACGTATCCACGAATACAATTAAATTACTGTGGTGAGTAACAAAATACGGAAAAGTTTTTATACTTGTTTAAAAATAATTGTTGAAATGCTATCACCGTTACTAACATAATACATTAAAATCGAAATAGAAATTCATTTTGCCACATAAGATAATTATGTACACATGACCCGGCGGCAATTTCAAAGGATAAGCACCGTGATGGAGAATGTGAATGTGAAGCAGAGGAATAATTAAAGCGAGTCTGTTCATTCAAACTCCAACACCAGAACACACTTTGTCTGATGAAAAACATTTCCATGACTTGCTCAACATTTTATGACCCCGTACATGTATGTATGTATGTATGCAACGACAGTTCCTCCAAACTTCTTTTCTCTTCAAATTTCTGCACAGGCAAAATGCGGAAAATGGCAAAATGTGCAAAGTTGCAAATAACGTATGTATGGGTTCATCTGCGAGCAATTGTACATGAAAATCTAAATGGTAGCGTTCTACGAAAGTTTTATGATGTGGATCTGCACCAAATTGTCGGCGAAATTCAAAAGCCTATAATTACTTTTAATGGCTGGATATAACCCCCAACTTTAGAAACCACAAATGGGGATTTTTCGGACTTAAAGGATTCGTGTTAAGGAGCCAGACGAGGATATTTATATTTTTATAATCTTTATCTGTCTATAGTTTTCAGGGCATTTACAGCAAATAGAGTATTTCCAAAATAATTGCAAAATATTTTGAGCAGATATAGGAAAAAGATCATGTAAATCATTTTAAGCCAAAACTTTATGGACATGGAAAATGTGCTCTTTTAGTAAGTTTGAAAAAAGGTAAAATGGAAAGACGGAATACAACGGTTGAAAATCACGTAACATAACATTGCTCCGAAGAGGAAAGAAAGAAGCTAAAAAGTACTAACAGACAAACGCTTCTCTTTGTCTAACCGTTCCTCGCTTTCACTCACACAGCTAACTAGTAAAATGTGTGCGGTTCCCTCTAGCGTTCCAAAATCGAATCTAAACTACACAATTTTCCTTCAGTTTTTTGTTCAGGGGTCGTGCACAAAAGACGATAAAAACTTTCCAAACTAAACTTTTGTACATTAATACTGCAGGTATCTGAATTAGGTCATGAATTCATACCAATAGACTAATGCCTTGTTAAGGGAATTGTCCACAAAATCCTTAACGCCATTTATGCATGACTCGCCATGCAGTTGGGCACAGTGTAACTATAGGAAAATCCCGGTGGGAGAAAATTACATTTGCCTCCACTAGGCAGCGTTCTCAAAGCTCAAATATTTTCTAGCGTTGTTGTTTATTGGGGCGTTGAATTGAATGGCATTGTATTTTGTATTGCACGGCAAGAAGCAGCTTTTTAGTTGTCTGTACCTTCTCAAACAAAAAAACGAGCAACGTAGTGTAATATTTGCACTTGCTATTTTTAATAAACAAATACTTTTTTGCCTTGATTAATAATTACCTTTTTGACGTTTAAAAACGCAATAATAATGCGTTTTTCACCGAAAAAGGCATTAATAAAATATTGCTTTTTGAGCTCAAAATGCCGTTTCTCCTTTCTGAAATCGCATTTTTGGTAGTACGTAATTCATTTTTTGAGTCTGAAAAGCTGAAATTCAAAAACCGAGAATGTGAAAAAAAGCCATCTAGGGGTTCAAAATGCTCTTAATCCATTTTATGTTTTTTTTTCAAAAAAAATTCGCCTTCTAGCCTAAGTAGGCTGCCAGAAGTTTAAAAAGTAGGGATTACAAATTACAATATAAATGCTTTTAATGCTTTCTGGTCGCCTTGATAATTATACAGCCACGACTTTTTGCATACTCATTACAAATTCCTGCAAACAAGTGTACAACCGCTTAGGTACTTTTCATAATTGCTTGGGAAATGACCCCGCAAATAAATCCTTACAGTAATCTCAACTGGACAAAGAACAACTTCCTCCAACCTGTACACTATTCTCCAAAAAAGCAAAACTAATAAAAAAGTTGTAGCAAAGGAAAAGTAAAGTCATGGCAAAAATGTAAACGCATAGGAAAAAATGAAGAGTGGGGATGCAATGGCAAGGTACAAAGTGGAAAGATAATATCAGCTGGAACGGGGTGTGTGCATAAGCCATACACCTGTTCCATCCTGTCCTGTCATGTCAACTTCTAGCACTAGCATTAATGTATGCATGTAACTCAAATTCTGAAACTTGTCTAGACCTGCACGCACAGGATGTGAATGTGCATCTCGAGCTACTAGAAATTATTACACGAGGTCACTCAGGTGGATAATAATCGCATTTGCAAATTAAACAAAATAAAATTACACTTTTGAACTTAAAAAAGTTTTTTGAATCATTTTCATAAAATCGACATTTTGTTTGAATTTTATTTATTTGGTCTATTTTTTCATTTTTTAAAAGTTGTTCCATTTAGCAAGTGTTTCATTTTTTGGATAATTATGTGAAGAAGGACATTTATCGTGTTTTTTTAAAAAATACGGAGTTTAACATTTGGTCATTTTTAAAAAATAAAAAACATGTGTTGCGTTTTTAAAAAAACTAACTAATAACGTTTTCGACTTTTCAAAAAGTGAAATGCAGGAGATTTTGCGGGTTTTTCAAAAATTCCTAAAAACTACCTTTTCGACGTTTCAAAACACGATAAAAAATTCACGTTTTTAAGTCTTTAACTTTTCAAAACCTGAAAAATATACAATTTCGCGCCTTTTCAACATGTAAAATAAACATTTTTCGTTCTGCACTTTTCAAAAAACGAAAAATAAAAATTTTGCGCCTTTTCAAAGATCTATTACAAACTACCTTCTTGACTTTTCAAAACCAGAAAAATAAAAATTTTGCACCTTTCAAAATTCGATTAAAAATCCATATTGTACTCTTTTCAAAATCTGAAAAGTAAAAAATGTCGTACCTTTAAAAATTAAAGATTAAAATCCATATTCTTCACTTTCCAAAAAATGCAAAATAGAAAATTTCGTGCCTTTTTAAAAAATTTACCAACCACGTTTTGCGCTTTTCAATAACGTGGAAAACATGAAACGCATCTTTTCAAAGACTTACAAACTAGACTATGTAGAATGTGCACTTAACTACAAACACATTAAGGAAATTTCTCTTTGCCTTTTCCCCAAAAGAGAACAAGAATAATCTAGTAATTTACATAAATAAGCACTTGTATTACGCTACCTGTCAACCCCTACTCGCTTCTTAACTTCTCCTAATCACATCTCCTTTCTCTTATCACTATCACCATTTACTCCCTTTTCTCTCGGCCCTTCTCTCCATTCATGCAAATACAAATGATAATAAGCAAAGGCCCAGTTATACACAAGCACAATTATACATACATGAGCAGTCAGTCATGTTGAAGCCTTAGTTGTAGAACAGGATGTAGGCAATCAATACGCAATCATTCACAGACAAACCAAGTCACTTGACTCGGTTCACATTTCCCTATCTCTCTACCAATTTCAATCCCTTCCCACCCGTCAACTCACAACCAGTCTCATTCCCAAGTGTAACTACAGATTCATATAGACCCATTCCTTCATATACTTGTCTTTGGCAATTAGACATCAAGAATTATCAAGGCTCTGCAAGGTAAGCCCTCAGTGGCGTCAACAGGGGTAGGCCCGTTTGGCCTAGGCCCACAGAGTCTTTTTAATATTTACGCTAAAAACGATGCTGTGTTTTGAAATCTAAACCAAAACAGATGCCCATTTTTAAAAATGTACGCAAAAACAGATGCCGTTTTCTAAAATTTACACAAAAACATGACATTTTTTAGAAATTTAAGCAAAAATCCATGTACTTATTCAATTTACCCAAAAACAAGTGCAGTTTTTTTAAATTTTGTAAGAAAATAGATGCCGATTTTGAGACATTTTAAAAAAAAACAGATGTAGCTTTTTGAAATTTACACAAACACCCATGAGTTTTTTTAAATTACACAAAAACGGATGCAGTTTTTGTAAAATGTTGTACAAAAATAGATGCCGATTTTTAGTTTGTGCAAAAAAAGACGCATTTTGTTTTTATATTTACACCAAAACCGATTCAGTTCTTTTTAAATTACACAAAAACTGATGCAGTTTGTTTTAAAATTTACATAAAAACCGACGCAGTTTTTTGAAAGTTACACAAAAACAGATGGAGTGTTTTCAAAATTGACATTTGATTAAATGCCATCCAGTTTTCTCAGCAAGCATAAAGGAAAAAAATTCCTGCGGGCGCTACAGGTTGCCTTCGTGCCTTGGACTAGGACTTGAATCAAAGTGAAGCTCGTACCTGTTCCTACATAAAATGGTTGGAAGGACTGGGATCGTGGGATCGAAATCTTGTCCAAAGTCCCACTCACACATGCACGTCCATAAGCAATCAACACTTGCTTCCCTTCGTCACTTAGCAGGGTCCATTCTAAATCCAAAGCGATTATGTATGCTCATGTCCACGCAAACTTGTACTGTACAAGGAGACAGCCCCTATTCCCATCCCGTCACAATGTACCCTCATACATAGACATATAAGAGAGGCAAAAAACTAGTATAAGGTATACATCTCTCAGATCGGTATATACTCTATAGGTCTAATACACACCGGCACCGGCTGTTACTCAGTATTTGTTGAGACACTGTCTTAGTGTCTTCATACTTCATGTGTGTATGAGTGTGTGTGTGGAGCACAGCTGAAGATTTGGAAGTAAAAGTGAGTGCCTTGCCTTGGGCTGTTTCCCAGATTTTCATGAATGAACTGCTCTACGTTCGCCGTATGTTCCCAACTCTACTATAAACAGCAGTTATGTAGTTAGGAAAGGAGCAAGTGAGAGCTGGTGGTCTGGTCCACGGAGACGAATACGATACCGTAGCCAAAGCCAAAGATAAGTCAGGGCTCTTGTTCCCAGCGTCTTCCATGTACATATTACTACTCCCCCTCAATTCCAAATCCAAGTCCAAATCCAAATCCAACCAACGGCTACACTCACAAAAAACGAGGAGCAAAAAACCAAGCAAAGAAAAGACAACATTTTCTGTATTCCCTTAGAAACACCGTTCTCAAGACGCTATGGATATGCATGCTTTACTATGTATACATTCATTGTATAGGCAAGATGCTGGGGTAAAAACTATTACTAGGCAACATCTACAAATGTCCACAAGGCTGCTTAGGAAATCTTTCTCATTTATGTTGTGCATAAATACTCAAATGGCTCATCAGAAAATCAGGCTTTTAAGAAGTTTTGTTTTAAAATAACACGTAGCAAAATGTAATCTTCGACAAAAAGAGCTTTTTCAAAAACCTTGTTTTTGTTAAAATCTGGTTTTTAAAAAGTTGTTTTTTTTTTTTTTTTTAAATAGCGTCTTGTGGAATTAAGATTTTCAAGAAAATGACATTTTTGAAAGTCTGCTTGTGTGAAAATCAAGTTTTTAACCCCCTCCCTTTTTTTTAAAAAAAAAAAACAAAAAGTGGTCCTTCAAAAAAAATGTTTTTTGGGAAAATCATTGGTTTTGAAAAATGCATTTTTTAGAAAATCAGCCTTCAGAAAACATTTATTTTTTAAAAAAATCATTTCTTTGAAAATGGCTTCAAAAAATCGCGTTTTTATAATACAAGTGTGATTTTCAGTTTTTGTAAGAGCATTACAGATAAAAAGTCCCGAGGGTGAAACTTTTCCGCATTAATTTTATTGAATTTTTAACACGAGTTTTCTGTAACAATGATTTTCCGTAACAGTTGAAAAAGGGTCCCGTGTGTATATACTGTGTATGTAAATGGATAGAAATATTAATGGATGATTCAGCAGAGTGAATGGGTACGGACACCTTTACAGCACATGACTACAATCTCAGTCTACATTTTCTATACAAAGCAATAATTATATAACAAGTACAAGTATATATCCCCCCAGCTTCGCTTGCTCTTTCTCTCTCTATATGCTCATCCTATACGAATGTAATAACGCCGACAAGGCACAAAACCGTATGGCTATTGCTATTGTACAACACGTTCACATCTTGCCTCACAAGACCAACACTAATTTTACTTGCTCCTTCTTTAGTCGACTCTTCTGCCTCGAATGGAATTATGAATGACTTTGGATTTTACATGCATTCGTATCAGCAATCTCCACAATGCTACCCCTGTACGTATTATTCCCATTAATCTCTCCCATCAACATTTATCCCCATTTGCATTTACTCTACTGTACTCAGACATTCAGAAGCACACCAACATATGATTTCCCTCTGAGCCAGAGTCAAAGATCAGCGTGGTAAAAAGTATTGTGGACAGCATGTTTTATGCGGGTATTATTAGACTTGAGAGATTGTTACACACTGCATTTCCTCACAAAGGAATATTTTTACATTTTACATTTTCACATTTAGAAGTCGGTCAAAGTTAAATCATCGAAATCATGTTCACTTCGTCCAAGTCTAGATCTTCATTAGTACACTTTTCAAAATGTAATTATGAATTTAAATTTTTTGAACTTTTTCAAAAAGTGAATTTCCTATTTTTCTGTTTTTAAAAACGTCGTACTTTACATTATTTACTCCTTTTAAAAAAGTTAAAATTTTTATTTTGCACTGTTTAAAAAAGTTGTAGTTTTCATTTTCTACTCTTTTCATAAAAGTTGTAATTTTATTTTTTTAACTCTCCTTAAAAAAGTTATGATTTTTATTTTTACACTTTTTCAACAAGGCTGAATTTCATTTTTACACTTTTCAAAGTAGGAATTTCCAATTTTGTACACTTTTCAAGAAGTCACAATTTCTATGTTTTACAATTTTCAGAAAGTGTGAATTTCTATTTTTTGGTCTTTTTTAAAAGGTTAAATTTTTATCTTTTACAATTTTCAAAAAGTCATAATTTCCATTGTCTAAAATTTTTCACAAAGTATGAATTTCAATTTTTTGCTCTTTTTCAAAAAGTCGTAATTTTCATTGTTTACAAGTTTTCAGAAAATCCGAAATTTCATTGTTTGCTTTTTTCAAAAAGTCATTATTTTTATTTTTTACAATTTTTCAGAAAGTCTTCCAGAAAGAATTTCCATGATTTACACTTTGTCAAAAAAGTGTGAATGTCCGTGAACGTATTTCGAATTTTGCTGAATTCTGACCGAATTCTAGAGTTACATGTGGAGAAGTTCCCTTGTTAACTTTACAGTGCTTTGCACTGGTGGTGACCCTTTCGTGACAAAGACAAGTTTCAATGAAAAATACAATGTTGACTCAATGCATCCATGCTTTCCATTTCAATTGCGAGCGTAATATTAGACGGTGGGGGAAAATCCATTGACATGATGATCGTCGTCATGATTCACTCTCTCATTCAATTCACATCCACATCCACCCGCATCACACAGTCTCAGGATATACTGAGGATGATACATGGATATAATTGGATATACTCGAGATCCTCTCGGCTA
Organism: Ptenothrix huangshanensis; assembly: GCA_036851915.1. Lineage (NCBI taxonomy): Eukaryota > Metazoa > Arthropoda > Collembola > Symphypleona > Dicyrtomidae > Ptenothrix > Ptenothrix huangshanensis. The sequence continues at coordinate 8,893 of JAAXYX010001595.1, read as the reverse complement.
TTGAAACAGACATAATAATAGATTGTAAGCTGGTAATGGGCCATTGGTGCATTATGCTGGAGGTGGAATAAAAAAGCGACGACAAGTAGACCCCAATTTAAAAATGATGGACCTTGAGATCAAGTGTGGGAAACATCAGCCGTGAAGCTCAACCGTCCCTTGTCCTACACTATCTTCCCTTCCTTCCCGTAGCTTTAAATCTAAATCCTCCTTTAAATCAATATCAGGATAATCCATAAATGCGCTTTTAAAAATTCACCTGTATAAGGAGACAAAATGATGACCAGCTCAACCCCATTGATATTTGGCTTTAGAGATATCCTGCGTTGCACGAGACTGTCGACTGATTAGTTCGTTGATAGGAATAATTAATCACTTAACGTTTTTGTAATATTAACGACTGTATTTTGTCTTAAATTAAATAAATTTTCATTTTTGGCACTGATCACAAGTTTATACTTTTTATGCTATTTTTAAATGTCAATTTGAATAGAATCTTTTCCAGAATTGAGATAGCGCAACGTGGCTTTTCCAAAAGCGTTTATTTAGAACAAATTGCACTTTTTGAGAAGGGAAAATAAGAAAATTCACCCCTTTTTAAATGGTCTCATATTAACCTTCTTGTACTTTGTGAAATGATGAAATAACAAAAATATAATTACAAGCTTTTGAAAAGGTTTGAATATTTTCCCAGCGCTTTTCACTTTCTGAAAAATGAAAATAAGGAAAGTTCACACTTTTTTAAGTCTTTTTCGGAACTTTTCGCATTTTCAAAAAAGGAAATAAGACCAAATTTAAGCACTTTTTCGTATAGGTATGCACTTTTTCGTTTATGCACTTTCGTAGGACAAAATAAGGATTTGCGTCGTCTTTTTAAACACCTATTCTGAACGTTTTACACTTTTTTGAAAAGTCATTTTCCAAACGTTTTGCACTTTATGATAAAGATAAACAAGCAAAATTTGCACCTTTTTTTAAGTCTTTTTTTAACCGTTTTGCACTTTATAAAAAAGACAAATAAGCAAAATGTTCACCTTTTTTAAAAGTCCCTTTCCAAACGTTTTGCACTTTTTCAAAAGGGAATATTTGTGTAATTTTAAGAAATATTTAACTTGTAACGTTCTGCATTGTTTTACAAATTGTAAAATAAGGAAAACGTACACATTTCAAAAAGTCAAAAATATGACTAATAATTATACAGATTTGCGTGCAGGTTTCAAAAAGAATCTTGGAAAAATTATGTAATACTTAAATCATATTTCTCTACACACTTTCTAATCATATTTAAAAATTTTAGTTTTCACGTTTTCACCTTTCAAAAAACATACTATGGACTACAGCACAGTCATTAGAGGCCATTTTGAAACTGGTTCCGGTTTCCATTGAACGCGATGTTCTGTTATTAATTGATAAATGGGCGGGAACTATGACATTGCTGTCAACAAGACGATTGTGTTGATGACTCGGAATGCTTGCCGTTCCATTCGTTTCGATGGAGGGAATTAAAACGAAATTAGATAGATTCTAATTGCAATTAATAATGGCGAGGAAAGGAGAGTAAATGGCTGTGCATTCCAAGAGTAAATCATGTTAATAGACTCCATCCTTATTACCAAGCGAAGCTCATGTCCACTCAGTCCGCATTCAAATTCATTCCAATTCAAAGCAAAGACTTTCCTTTCAACAAACACAGACTTGCAAGTTCAAATTCTAATGAGGCATAGTTCCTCGATCCTTCCTTATAGTCACTTCTCCTCTGTCCTGGCACTACGAGGCACTCGAGAACAACAGAAACAATGTAAAAAATTCGTGGACGAACAAAGACAAAGACAAAGAAAAAGAACAGCACTGCACAGTTTTCCTTTTTAAGCGTAATTTGGCTTTAAACAATCGTTGTATATATGGCTATATATAATATATAGAATTATATTTATAGATATGTATAAGCGATTTTAAAAATAATATGGTGCCTTATACCCACTGTATATTGTAATTATATATTGACCAAAGTATCTGTAAAGGCAAGTCATCAGTTTAGCATGTAGTACCTCAGTCAAAAAAGCGATGGATGTTTTGAAATTTTCCAAAATAATGCACTTAGTAACTTTTGCACATTTTGTAAAAACCTTTTTTTAAACCTTTTCCACATTTTTGAAAAACATGTTTTGGAACATTTTTCAACTTTTGATAAACCCGTGTTTAACACTTTGCAGCTTTTTTAAAAACTGTTTTTAAAAAAGCTGCCAAATGTTTAAAAAATCTGTTTGAATAACTTTTCAAAAATCAGTTTTTCCAATTTTTCTCGCATTTTCAAAAATATGCTTTTCAACTTTTCTCACATTTTCAAAAACATGCTATTCAACTTTTTGAACATTTTTAAACCCATTTTTTTCAAATTATTGCACTTTTCTAATCCTTTTCTAACATTTTCAAAAACATGCTTTTTAACTTTTTGAACATTTGTAAACCTCTTTTTTCAAATTGTTGCACTTTTTTCACTTTTTCAAAAAAGATTATTAATAGTTTATGAACCTTTTCAAAAAATTGTTTTTAATCTTTTTTGAGCCTTTTCCAAAACTAGATGTTTAACCTTTTCCATTTTTTGAATGAATTCCGTCCGTTGAAAAAATTTGAATTTTTCAAAACGAAGCATGTAGTATGTTTGCAATCTTTAAAACTTTAGAAATTCCAAAAATTTGCTTCGTTTCAAATGCTTCTGCTCTTCAACATTTTAAATTTAAAGTTTTATGCTTTTTTAACATTTCCAAGAAGTACCTATATTGTTTTCGACATCGTTGCCTTTTGAGAATATATTACGTAGAACATTTTGCACCGTTTCCACAAAGGATATGTAATTACATATTTCTTTTTAACTCTATGTTGAGTTTTAAATTGTTTGGCATCCTTTACTTAACCCGAGTCGTACTAACACTAACAGAAACACATTTCACTCTTTTTTGAGTCCTCTTCACGTTTTACACTCTACGAATAACAGACTTATCACATTTTGCAACTCCAGGGTTTAAAACACGCCCAACTTGGACTTGGAACAGTAAAAAAAATTGATACGTTTATACACACTTTTTTTATTTAATCCTTATCTCTCCACTCTCTACTATATATAAATATGTATGGGTATATTTTATCTTTTATATTTATTGACAACGTTTAGAAGCCATGTGTAACTCAATAATTTATGCTATAGAATTTCTCGTTGATTGGACTTGTGATTGGGATTGGAATTGGAATTGTACTTTACTACGCACCACACCAGCTAAGAAATGGTTATTTCGATGGAGGATTGGATTGATGAAGGAGAACAATAAAATCAATTGATGACACTTAATTCTGAATTAATGATGAGGGTGCTCTATTTTTGACAACGACGCACGAGCACATACATAGCCATAGATATAATAATTACAGATATGTACACACACACACACACACACACACACATGTATATGCATCCCTAAAATCCTTAAGATATGCATGGAAAGTTGAATGGAAATCCATAAATTGAGATTGAAATGGATGCATAAGAATGGGATCTGTTTGGATTGGGACAACGTCAGCGATTCTGATTCTGCCCGAGGAATTTCAATTGGACTTGTAATTATCGAGTACACTGTACTCTCAGTGAAATAAGCCGGAGTCATGTCATAAATCGCTTATAAATTATCCTAATCATCACATCAATTCTTCAATCACTCTCCATCAACATTAATTCCATTCTACACACAGCAAAGTCTTCACTTATTCATTCCCTATAAACTAAAAACTTCCTATATAGGAAAATTAACTCGTACCATGTCTCTATATCAATCATGTGATTCACAATCATGATCACATTTATTCATCATTTGTGCTTTTCATTCTACATTCTCACTCAAGCCTTCGATGTCCAATCCATTTAAATTTTCCTCTGGATAAAAATCTATAATTAGGCCTAACATTTGTTTATACATATATTTGCTCTTATATCATTAATTATATGTATACGTGACTTGAACTAAAAACAAAATAAGATATCTGCATGACAAAATTAAAGCAGATAGCTCCTCCTGAATTTATGTATCAAAATATGTCCTGGTATGTATTCCATTTATTTCATGATTATGTGAGTATAGTAAAAAATACTTTATAAGAATATTTATATATATATGGCTATATATATAGACTATAGGGTAAGCAATTGTTTTGGAAAGATATAGATTTGCGTTTCCTGTCCATGTCCACACAGTTAGACATTGTCGCGCATTCCTTAGAGGCGAGAGAAATGCTTCGGTGAGTCAGAGCCCCTTACATGTTGCATAGCAAAGATGGTTTTATTTACACTAAAGTCGAATTATACGCTACAGGTCAGGTCAACGTAATCCATTTTCTACGGTTTTCCCAACGTGCCACATTTTTCTCCCATTTCTTTGTGGTGCAATGTGATGACGGAGGAGTATCAAATACCTAGAGGAGTACTACGTGCATACTAAATGGAGCTGAGGCAATGGAAAATATGATGCATAAGGTGCTTTGCTTAATCGAGTCGAATCGTACGTGAAAACATTTGTAGCTGTCCAAAAGACATGTTCAAAGAAAAAATACATGACCCTTCTCAATACGTTCCCTTCTCATAAAAACATTTTTCAAAACCTGATTTACTCAAAGAAAGGATATCTTTTATAGTTAATTCAGTTAAAAATCAAACTTTTCAGAAACCTGTTTTTTGGAAAAACACATTTTTCAGAAAACTGTTTTTTTCGGAAAAAGACATTTTTCAAAAAGCTGTTTTTTCGGAAAAAGACATTTTTCAAAAAGCTGATTTTATCCAAAAAAGCATCTTTTTAAAAAGCTTATTTTATTAAAAAATACGTTTGTTACAAAGCTGGTTTTATAAAAAAAACTTTTCAAAAAACAGATTTTCCAAAAACAGGATTTTAAAAAACCTATTTTTTTTCAAAAAATATGCTTTTCAAAAACAGATTTTTTCAAATAATTACACTTTGCACTACGCGAATTATCTCACGAAAAACACTTCAAAATATCGTTTATTTAACTATGAATTTTTCTTACGTGGGTTCCATTTTTTACTGCATTTTGTTCTAGTAAATTCCATAAAAAACTTTTTTTAATAGAATTTTTCGTTTTTTTAAAAAGTCAAAAGGATCCGGTGAATGAAAAACCAATTTCGCTTGGAAATTTAGGACTATTTCTTTTGGACAGTTAAAAACGTCGCTTTCTACGGACCAGAAATCAAAACTGAAAAATGAATGTGAATGCTTACCTAACGAGCTGGAGCTTTCAGGATCGGAGAGGTCCGACAACGAAGGAACTTTTTGGATGGAGCAAGGTCCACGTGATGACAGCTTGGCATTTGAACTTTGGTTTTGATTGTTATTGTTGCAATTATTAAGATTCAGGTTGGAATCCTGGAGTCCGAGTCCTCCTCCCGGAGGCCGACATTCATGTCGTGGACGGTTCGGACTGAGGAACTCCTCGTCACTGCGTTCCTGCTTCAGAACTACGGATCTCACACCGTGTCCTTGTCCTTGTCCCGGTCCCGTTGGTCCGCAATTGACAGGAGCACTTCCTTGAGAACAAGATGGTCCCATGGCAGATCCGTTGGTGTTGGTGCTCGTACTCGCACTATGGACATTGCTGGCATTCGCATTAGCCATCGACGGCAATTTCGACGGTGAGGGTAACTGGAAGCGAGTCACCTGAAAGGTCGACAAAATCGAGTTTTTTAAATTACTTTTGCAAACGCAACAGGTGGAATATGGATGAGAGCGCATCAGGTAATCCGATTCAATTAGAAAACCCAGGCCAGACTGCGTGTCTTTTCCTCTGCCTTTGTACGGTATTGTATTGTGTGCGGTTTGTTTGCGGTCGTTAAGATTGTTGTAAACATGATCCCTTGGACAATGGACTGTCTCACAAGGGAACGTTTTCATATGTAACTCTAGAATTTGCACAAAATTGATGAAAACGTACGTTTTTAACGTCTACATTTTTGTTTTTCACTTTTTTTTTGAAAAGTCTAAACTTGGATTATTAACACTTTTCAAAAAGTCTGAATTTTCGTTATTTAGACTTTTTCAAAAAGGGAATTTTGGTTATTTGTCCTTTTTTAAAAAGGAAATTTTCATTCTTTGCAATTTTTTCACGTTTGAATTTTGGTTATTGGCACGCTTTTAAAAAGTGAATTTTCATTTTTACACTTTCAAAAAGTCTCAATTTTTAGTTTTTGCTCCTTTAGAAAAATTCAGAATATTTAGTTTAGGCTCTTTTTGAAAAAGTCAGAATCTTCTACGCAGTTTAAAAAACCTGAATCTTCAATTTTTATACTTTTCAAAATATCTGCGTTTTTATCCTTGAAACTTTTTATAATATCTAATTTTTATTTTTATACGTTTTCAAAATATCCAAATTTTGATCTTGAAAATTTTTCGAAATACCTTAACTTTGTTTTTTACACTTTTTCAAAAAATTCAAATTTTTATTTTTACACTTTTTTAAAATATCCAAATTTTTATTTTTACACTTTTTCAAAATATCCAAATTTTTATTTTTAAACTTTTTCAAAGTATCCAAATTTAAATTTTTACACTTTTTCAAAATAATTATCTGAATTTCCACTTTTGACACGTTTCAAAAATATGTAATCCTCTAGAGTTGGGTGTAAAATTGCTCCCTCGTGAGAAGTATCAATGAATGGGACAACAAAGACCAAGAGCAGGTGTTGGATGAATGGGAAAATGTGGGATGTTATGCTCTCCTATGTTATGTTATGACATGGTCTTTAGCACTCTTTCTTTACACGTCGGTGGCTTATTGCTTTTTTATTTTTACTTTTTTTTACTTTTGTAATTATTTTTTGCATTTGCTCCAAGATTTGCTTTACACTGTGTTTATAGTGTGTGAGTGGGGAAAATGGGAATCAGGTGACAGCCTTCAAGGGAATTCTTGCTTCCGTCAGACAATAAGCCCAAGCCCAAGCCAAAGCCAAAGCCAAGGATACGTACGTAAAAGCGGCGTTTCCCTTAAAAGTTGCTACGACTGTGTTAATGTGCTACATCAAGCCAGCCAAAGCCGCAAATGGGCATGATAAATACATTTTTTGTTGCACAAAGGTAATCACATGCGTATGTTATAGAAAAAGAAAAGAGAAGTGATGATTCAAAGCTACAATTTACTTCCAATATACTGCATATACTTACACTTTTCACTGTTTAAAAAAAGCATTTACAGCATTTTAATTGAATTTGGAAAGATGCACTCACTGAGTACATTTTGTGCTTTTTTAAAAAACAAATTTTTAAACTGCACAAGTAATTATTTTTAAAATAGTCATTTGCAACATTTTGCACTTTCTGTATAGACACATTTAAAGTTTTTTGGTCCTATGGAACATGAGAAATTCGGATTGTCCCACTTTTTCAAAAACGTGTATCTCACATATTCTGCACTTTATAAAACATATTCGGATTATTTTGCACTTTTTTTACACTTAAGAATAATGTCGCCTTTGAACATTTTTACACGTTTCATATAGTTATGAATATTTTCCACTATAACTTGAAACGAAAACTCTGTTCCTATTTTAACACATGGTTAGTAAAAAAATCTGCAGCACATTTAATGAGAAAATTCTGGGAATCTAAGAGCGTCATAAAAACATAACATAAAGCTTACTGAGAATGTGTTCTTTCCACTTAACACCATGCAACTTTCGGTTTTAATTACTACCTCCCACGATCTCTTTTTGCGCGGTAAATAAAAATACAAAAAATCATATACGTTACACTTGCCATAATTCTCAGAACATCCAACTTGAAAAGTCCATATTAAATTTCCCATTTTGCTTTACTTTCCGACCATTTTTTAAGTATGTATTTGTAATTATTTCTGCAACCCAACATTTAAAAGTGAATGTACCTACGCGTTTAAAAATCTGCATTTAAAATTTTGCGAAAATTTGAAATTATTGAATAGCATTGATTATATTTTAGGTTTACAGATAATACGAGACATAAAGGTAGAAAGGGAAGGAAAAGCGCGGCATCTGTCAAAGGGATTTGATTTGCTCCGTGAGTAAGTGAAAAAGCCCAGTTATGATGTGCCCATAAACAATCTCAAGACTTTCGCAAAGTGTAAAGTAAACAAGTGTCAGTTCACGTTCCCATCCGAGTCAAGTCAATATTTAACAAGCTTTATATTTAATTCTATTTGCCAAGGTTAACCTCTTCACCCATCAACCGCTTTACTATTAAATCCAATATTTGCCATTTTCCTATGTATTTGCCTTCGTTTAAAGGTAAGGCGCTGAAAAAACAAATAAAGTGTGCGACGATGACGATTCGAGGATTCGACTTTAGATCTTTTCAGTTTAGCGACATCGACAATTGCCACCATGAGAGGAGACGAGTAGTAAAAATTAGAACGTGAGACTTACAATAAGTCAGAGCATCCAGACTAAGATTCAAAGCTACTACGAAGCAAGTCAACGCACAAATGCAAAACGTCTCAAACGAATCAAACGTAGGAGATATGTAACGAGCAAAACAAATATGCAAAATGTCCTAAATGAGAACGAGTTGTTTTTCAAGAATACAATTCAAATTTTAAAATTTAAATCGTTGAAATTGTAGCCGTTTTGAAAACCAAAGACGATATATTGGCGGTCTTTTTGAAAATTGCAATCTCTCCTAAAAAAAAGCTGTTTTAAAAACAGTTAGAACCTTTGAAAGCGCGCTGCTAAAAAATTAGAAAAGAGTTTTTTTCCTTCATGCACTCCTAAGATAATTATATGAAAAAAACATGCCAAGTAGACAGTAAAAAAACAGTCAGTTTTCCAGTCAACTTTCCCACGGATAAAAAAATGTGCAAAGTTTTCTTT
>JAAXYX010001594.1:0-21926 GCA_036851915.1 Ptenothrix huangshanensis | reverse complement strand
TGCGTGTTAAATGTTAAGCAACTAGGCACCGTCAACCTTAAATCGATTTCACAATTTAATTCTAGTCCACCTGGATTCAAGATCTGCCCTGGATCTGTTACATCTGCGGTTCCAGTTCCCGGAGATCCCATTCATTCCAACTCCAGGCTTGAGAATAATTTAGATAAATCGCAATCCAGTTCGACACGCATTGAAAATTGTAAAATTAGCTTACTGCATACATAAATTGCATAAGGAAGGAAACAAAAAATATACAAAAATAACAAAAAGGAAAATATTTTAGAAAGTTGTAGTTTATTCACAAAAAGAAACAATCTGCTACTACTGCTGTTTTTTTCAATGGCACAGTGAGGGATTGAGGGATTCCTAAATTCTTACATGACGTCAGTTTATTACGGCTATTTCAACTTCACCCTACAATCTACGAATCTACACCGTACTTCCGGATTCTAAAATTATTAATTCTTAGTCACGGACCAGCATTCTATCGAGTTGTCTACAACTCCAGCACTCCAATTCCAATTTACTCAGTGTACAGTGTACATAATTCTGATTAAACGAACAAGTAGATCTCATTCATTCATCAACTCACAATATTGAATATAGTTAAATATTACAGTCACCGTCACCGCAAATTTTGGGTACAGACAGAAAGATCAATTATTGACTCAATTATACACCGAATTCACTCCAAAAAAGAAACAATCAGTATCAGCAGTAAGCACAGGACATAAAAATATTCACAGCAGAGAATACTCAATCTTTGGAATCCAATTCGAATCGAAATTGGAAAACTTGAGGTGGTGGTTGGAATTGGAAAAGTTTTCAGTCATCTGAGAATTGGTAAGCTTAAAATTATTTAATCCATTATTACCTACATATGACAAAGTATATTACGTGTGTACACGGTTGACGGTAAAAATAAAAAAGATGAAATCAGGAAGTATTTTCCTGCTCCAGGCAACTCGGTAGACTGTCAACTGTAGACTGCTGCTACCTGTTACATGTTATGGTACGGCCATTTGATTGCTGGTTCGACAATTTATTTCTGATTTCTGGTTGTGGAAGTGAAAGAAGTTGGCCAAATAATATTTATAAAAGTTGCAAGTTGGAGTTCAAGTCTAAAACTTGCCAATAATAATTTTTAGGCCACGAGCTTTATTCATTATNTTTGATTGCTGGTTCGACAATTTATTTCTGATTTCTGGTTGTGGAAGTGAAAGAAGTTGGCCAAATAATATTTATAAAAGTTGCAAGTTGGAGTTCAAGTCTAAAACTTGCCAATAATAATTTTTAGGCCACGAGCTTTATTCATTATGTATGGACAGGTACTAATTATTGTTGCCATTGATCGTTGTCGTTTGTGACGGGTCTCTGTCTCTAAAAAGATGGTTTTGGGGAGGTATTAAAACAGCTGCATGAATACATATTAAATATTATTCTGTTGTATGTCAACGGGTACACTCAGTAAGTACATTCTGCTTTATGCATATATATATTAATTACTACCATAATAGCTGTGAGTCATGTTTTTATATTAAATTCTAGCTGTACGTATGTAACCACTAACCAGTACTGGCCACTGCCACTAACAATTGATAATCATTTTCGAGTTCCTCTACATAATTTTTTACTGCCTTACTTATAAATGATCTACTTATATAGTCTCCCCGCTCCTTGAATGAAATTTGGACTGATAGCAAAGTACAGTAAGCCATCAGGGCGAAGCGAAGGGGAAGATAAAAACATTGTATTTACATATGGATATATAGAAACATATTTATTTATCGATTTGGACGTGGACATTACCTAATTAAATTGAATATTGTATTTTTGTATGTAGCGGATTACTTTATATATTTTTTAAAACTGCATGTAATGTATGATCCTGTCTTACGATCACGATTCCTCATGCAAATTCATGATTCTAATTTCTAACCCATACTTCAAGGTTGAATGATGATTTGTGCATTGTCTTTGAATGTCATAGATTCTAAGCAGTCGTGTATAGACTACCCCAGCATTTGCCCCTGGGCACTCAAATCCCCCGAGTTGTCCCCAGCCCCTATGTAATTATTGTTACTGTAGAAGTTTGGCTTTGATTTTGGTTAATGCTGCTGTATATTTCTGCTATAAGTAGTTCTGTGGGTTTTTCTGTTTCTGTTGGGTGAAGACTATTGTACACGTTGGTGTAGCTATAAAAGTATATTCCGTGGAGTATATACCTTGGTAGTTGTAGTTAAAAACCAATGTTAAAAGGCTAGTAAGATAAGACATTATTATCTTCAGGGTTGAAGTTGGATGTTGAATGTTGAATGTTGGTTTAGGTATATACCTTGGGCTTTTGCAATTCGCTATAAAGTTTTAGTATACTATAGGTAGGTAATTATTATATCTACCTTACCTTCACTGCATGTCTACCGTATGTTACTCTTGGTCTTGGACCTGTGAATAAAAGTGAATACAGATATTATGATATGATGATGTGCAAGACAGCAAAAGAAGGGACACAACAAAACAACTGAATGCAGTCAAGTAATGATTACATATTGAAGGAAATTACAGTGTTCGTCAATTGGTAAATTCTAATCGTCACTTGGCCACATTGCATTGGCTGTATTCGAGTGAGTTCCTAGTGGTAGTGTTTAATCTTGAATCCGTGTTTGAGCACTACTTATTACGGTACAGGGTAAAGTTTAGTTTTGTGCGTGGAATTTATCATAACTTTGTGATAATTAAGTAGCATTAGAGATAACTGGATTGTGACTGTGTGGTGTATTGAGTGGCGAGTGCATGCACTTGGGCACTCATTTCCAATTCCAATTATTCCAACCTGCCAATCAGTCTCATTACGAATTCTAATTAGTAATTTAACGTCGACTTGGGTGCTTCCACTCTACTTTCGATACGCTTCAACTTTGTTGTAGTTGTTCTCTGCATTTACCTTGACGTGAGTGAAAATTAAATTTTCATCTCGATATTGTTTCACACAAGGTGATAGAGTTGGTTTTCGTACTTATTATTTTATTAAGCAAATTTTGCATTTTATTTGTGTCAACATTAAACTAGGGCTATTTGATTGCGATAAATGCACTAGGCAGTTCTAGAATCGTGTAAAATCAATGCACTTAATTCATAATTGAGATGAATCTGTAGTGCGAGTTGAGGGTGATAGAGATGCACTTGATAAATTGACTTCAGTTAGGGTAACTGCTGTTCTAACAGTCTCCATTAATGATTACCAGATTTTAGTGTTGACCAAGAATATTTGTGTTGGTGGAACCCCCCAAGTGACCAGTTTGTTTAATTTTTTGTCTAGTCAGAATATAGTTGTTTGTAATTATTTAAATCCTGGATTGGGTATGTAAATTGTTAATTACATATTTGTAAATATGTTTTATTCTTGTAGATTCAAGATGGGTAGCCGACCGTCATTATTATTGAGAGATGAAGAGCTGGCCGACATTCAAAAGGAAACTGGATGTAAGATTGTTTTATAAAATTAATTTATACTAATGGTTTTGATCTTAAAAGTACTAGTATCTCTTTTTTACCTAAGTTAGCGCAGAATTTATTGTTTATTTACTTATTGCTTACCTATTTTACTGACGATATTTTGGTGAATAGTTTCGGCAAATCAAATCGAGCGTTTGTACAGTCGCTTTACTGCCCTGGATAAATCAAATAATGGAGCATTGAGTCGCGAAGATTTCCTCCGGATACCAGAATTAGCTATAAATCCTTTGGGAGAGAGGATTGTAAATGCGTTTTTCCGTCATAGTGATGAAGATCGTGTCAACTTCCGCCAGTTTGTCCGTGTCCTGGCTCATTTCAGGCCCGTCAAGAAAAACAAAGAGAATCGTCACAATTCACGTGAGGGTAAATTAAAGTTTGCATTTAAGCTTTATGACATCGATGATGATGATCGTATTACCAAGGAAGAACTTATGGCTGTCCTTCAAATGATGGTGGGAGAGAATATCGGGTAAGAAAAAAGTTTTTGTCAACTATTTGTTTTACTGCGCATAACTTTATGTTGTGTTATGTGTACAACTTTTTTGTAGCTTTATTGTCGTTAGCCTGAGTATTTATATTTTATTAATTGATGCATATGAAAAGTAAGAATTACATATATTGAGAAAGTGGGAAAGCAATGTAGTTTTAAAAGGTAGTCATTTCGCATTGTGGAATTACGTGATGACGATGGAGGAATGACTTTTTTATTTTTAGTGAAGAACAGTTAATGAGCATTGCCGAAAGGACTATTTTGGAGGCTGATACTGATGGGGATGGAATGATTAGCTTCGATGAATTTTGCAAAGTTTTGGAGCGTTCTGAAGTGGAACAGAAGCTTTCCATAAGATTCCTTAATTGAGATTCTTCATGTTCTCCAAGCATAATTATATTTGTGTACCTATACTCTCTGTGCAAATGTTGATTTCTATTGAATTCAATATCAAGGGTTCTTCAATAACAATATTTCTATATACTACCACTTTCAACATTTAAATACAGCTAATATCTATTATGATGAACCTATAACTTATCAAAATCACCATTTTGTGATACGAAAAGTCTTCAACTTTGACTTGAGCTCTTAAAACTTTACCTCCTATCTCTCCAACCTTTCAGCACAACTACAACTTAAGTGTTACCTAAGTATTCAATATTCGCAGTAATTCGCACAATTAAACATCCAAGTAATTATTATGAAAACCAGAAAGAAAAAAAATCAATCCGATTTCGCACGCATGTGTCTTACTCTTACTCCAGCTCAATACTTTTCCAATCAATGTTAGCTGATTCATTCGTTTTGTATTGCGGGAACTTTTGTGAAAGAATATGAATATTCGAAGAAGATAATGATGATGAGTGATTCGATTAAAAAGTCCAAGAAACGAAGAGACAGACAGAAAGTGTTATTTAATGATTATCGGAGGGACTGCTGATAAATGGTGTACGTTAGATGAATAATATACTGTTGACGATAGCATTAAGTTTCTCACTGACAAGATTTGTAAGTATTTGAATATGAACATATTGGGCATTCCTTTTCGGTTGCATTATGCACACCAGCAAAAATGGCTCTCATAATATGCTTACCATTACATTACATTACAAATAAATAATTTTTGTAAAGTCAACATTTAGTTACTACATTAACAGATCAAGAGATTTATGATGCTGAGAGAGATTTATTATTTTTCTTAATCTTAACTTTTATGCAGGTGGGAAGTAATAATATATAGTAATAGTTATAAAAATGCTAGTGAATACAAGTTGTTGAGTTGGTAGTAGTACTGCACCGGTAGTAGTAATTTGGGTTACAAAAATTCTAATAACATTCAATACTTAACTATTAATTTACAAATTTTCAATAAACTACTGTAAATATTCACACGTAATCCAGACCTATCCGCTGGCATTATTATCACATGAAATCCATTAAAAAAAATAAATATTTATGATCCGATACCATTCCTGGTTCAATTTAGGAATTTTTTTCAGGTATGATGCATCATAATCATTCCACAAATATTAATTACCTACATACACCAGTACACTCAACTTGTTGTTGCTTGAGGGTTTCCAAATGTTAGTATCGCTAACTTCTAGACCTTTGTATTTTTGTACATGAGTAAAATACTACTAATTAATTACTTCAAATTCCAGTGCACTGTGGCATCGATGAGAAACTGGAACCTTATTTGGAACGAGAAACTTATTTTTATTTTTCAAAATTCTAACTTCTAACCCGCATCGATATATGATCCCGTATTACAATATTTATTTTCTCCAACTTCACTATTCTATTCCATCGTCTACTATTTTTCCTTAAAGAAAGCAAACTTGGACTAACTTTTGTTTGACTCAAATACAATAAAATTACTTTAATATTGCATGGATGGATAAAACATGAAGAAATGAAAGAAATTGTTAAACCGCAACTCAGTGCCCTGTAGATATAACAATAAAATATCTTAAAAATACCATATAACTTGTTAACATTAGTCTTAAATTCCAAGTTCTCTCATGAGCGAGATAATTATAAATCAACTGGGGGTCAATTTGCATGAACTTTTTCTGGATCGGTGAAATTGACAGTTAGAATGTAGAGCAAGGCTGGAAGAGGCACTAGTCCTAAGAGGCATAAATCGAAGAAACCATTCTGTAACTGCGTTACTGATATTATTCCGTAACCGTGAAGAAACCAATGGCATAAAATAATGCCCGCGTTTCGCCAGTCCTTGACACTGTCCAAGAACAGTCGCTTGATATCCTAAAATGAAACAATAAGCAACTTATTTCAAGAAATATGTACATAGTATAGACCTGGTGTGTACAATAATGTTTCATTGCACATATGCAATTCGAAATTTCATCTAATTAATTTCCTGCATAACGTGAAAAATAATAGTTTTACTGTAACCCAATACACCGAATG
Organism: Ptenothrix huangshanensis; assembly: GCA_036851915.1. Classification (NCBI taxonomy): domain Eukaryota; kingdom Metazoa; phylum Arthropoda; class Collembola; order Symphypleona; family Dicyrtomidae; genus Ptenothrix; species Ptenothrix huangshanensis. The sequence goes on along the minus strand of JAAXYX010001594.1, from coordinate 15,481 downwards.
TTGGGTGATTCAGTTAAAAGATGTCTTGGAAACTTTCAAAATTACAAAACGTAACATTAGCCTTCGCAACTAAAATCCTCATTTCAAGTTCTGAAGACATGAATGGTAAAATAAAAGACAACCTCTTTTCATCCCAATAATAATAATCATTATAATAATGATGAATCTGCCATGTGAGATATTTTAATTTTTTCTACACTGTCTAACTCTAACCAATTTAGTACTTTAGCAGACGGCAGTATTTCCGTCCAAAATAAAAATTCTTACTCCGGCGACTTCAGAATAATTTAAATATTTAATAAACGATTAAAAGTAATATTTGTTTAAAGAATACTAAGGTTTAGCAGGAATTTGGAGGCTGGAACCCCCCTTCCTTTACAATAATTGCTTACCTGATGCTTCCGCTTGGAGAAATTGTACGAGCAGGAAATGACGGACGTTATTATCGTTATATATGGAAATATGCTATCTGCAAATTAAAAATTTGAAAAAATGAATGATAAAAAAAAATGATAAAGTAAAGTAAAGAACATAGTCGAACACTCATTAATATAGGTACCTAATTTTAAACATTATGTATGTTATGAAGTTATGAAGTAGATTAAACAACGTTCCTACTGATCCTAAGTAATTTGAAATTTGTTAATTGTAACAGCGTAAAAAGTTTAATTAAAATGGTTTTCATATAATTAGTTAACTTACAAATGATTCCTCCTAAAGTAAGATGCGCTAGTGCCAACATAGGAAAGAAGTAAAGTCCAGCATAAATGGATTTGGAGACTTTAATGCCAATGAAATTGGCGAAGAAACGTAACGATTAACATAAGTAGATCTGCGATTGCATAAAATACTAAAACTACTGTGTACCTGGAACAAAAACATTGATTCATTAGACTAAGAATATAATTCCCTTGAACTCGTCTTAAACTCTGACACTATCATGTTTTGTAATTGTAAGCTGTAAAACTACAGCCGATTTATAGACTATGGTTTAACATTTGCCTTACAATGGATAAACTGCCTCGTGCGAGCAGTGAAGAGTTTCCTCGTAATTTGGATGGGGATTGTAGAAAATGGGATACCAATCAGAAATGCTATCTGTACCACAAGACTTCATTTTGAAACTTCCTACTGGTTCCCAAATTAGAATTGTAATTGCACCGGCTGCTATGACTTCGATCAGGGAGCACAAGACTAGACCCAATGTGTTTTTGCTACTCCTGCAAAAAAGGAGAAAAAAAAGGATTAGGTGCACCCATTTTATACCGTCATAAGTCATGAAGTATGAATTTATTCTGTCATTAGCACTAAGCGCTCACACAGTCCGAAACAGATACAGTTACTCATTAATCATTAATAATAGCACCCATCAGCTTTTTACACGTGCGGAAATTAAATGCTTAAAATGTTTCGGGTGCAGAATCCTGTAACATAATACAGGTATGTACATATATACTTACAACTAATAATTATGTACTTCCGCTTTTCCAAATGGGATTTCTCACCTTAATATTTTAGTTTCAATGGACGACAAGTGTAATAGTATTGGCAAGAGTGCCATGAACCCCAAATAAAGCCAATCATACAGCAATAAGTCTTCATTACATTCCTCACAAGCGAAAGACGATGCATTTCTTCGGAATCCTCTAGGGCATCCTCCGCATGCACTCCAACTATTTCGCATCAAAAATTAAATGAAACGTTTCAATCAATTACTCCATTTCAGTGTCATCCTTCGTTTTTATTTAAATTATGAATGTTTTATATTTAGGTTGTAGTTGCAAATAATTAAAAACAGTATGTAAATAATAAACAAAAGATACGAATTAAAGTTGAACGGTTTTTTCAAATTCTAAAATTGGTAGGTGATTATCTAGCAGTTATCATTCTGAAAGTTGAAGCAAACCACTTACTTTCCATCAGCTAATTGAGTTCGGCCACAGTACAGTCCCGGACATGGCGATAATTTTGGAACAGTTCCCCTCACATACTCATACCTCAATTCGCCACCAAAGTTCATGCTGCAACAAACGGTAACCTTCTGCCAGTAGCAAACCCAAACTATTTTTCCCTTTTCAACTCTAAAGCCACATGAATTTCCTCCAAGTGGTTCACAACTAGCTAGCTTTTAACTAGCTAGCTGCCAGTACAGACATTAACTGCAAAATTTGTGAAAGATTCATATAATCAACTAAATGGTCTACACAATACGACCACCCACCGGGTATGTACTATTACGATCAATTACGAGAATTACGACTCGTAAATGCTAGGTGTTCCGCAAGACAGGTTTGATACACACGGTGACCTTAACATTAAAACAAGAGTGAATTGCAAATTTTGAACCAGCGGATTCTAAGGAATTATGGAATTCCAGGAAATATGTCAAAAAAAAATCTTTGCTTGATGCTTGATGTTATGCTGCGCTGGTGTTGTATGGTATTTAAGTTTGAGATTTGAGACCAAGAATCTGGTTGTAGAGCTGAGAGAATATTCCTCAAATTTAGCGCTACGCAAAGGATGATGTTGGGTTGTTGAAGAAGTTGGGTGAATTTTGGCCTTTAAATTGGATGAAAAGGTGGCCAGTTACTTGTAGAGCACCAAAGAAGTTGGAAAAGGTGGGTCAATTTATTGCTGACAAGTGTTTACTGGCTGCTTCCTGGTACGTGTCCAATCAAAATATCGGCAAAGCAATTTCTCAGCTACCTTAGGGCTGGTCCTACCGCTCCTGCCAATGTTTATATCCCCGTCGTCATCGTCGTCGTCATCGTTGTGTTAACTGCGAAGAACAGTACTCTTCACTAGGATACTTTTTTTGTTATGGCTGATGCTGAGCTCAACTTTCTTTTCCTGGCCACGAATTCCTATACTAATTAAATAGGACTACATCAGAACATCAGCACATGCAATTTGAATCCGATACATACACCTATACCTATAACTACAATATAGTACCCAAAGCCAAAGCTTGTAAATTATACCGTTTTTCTACCTTTAAACTTCCCCTTCGACTTCGACATCAACAAAGTACATCAGCTGTTCTTCTTCTCCCCTATACATTACATTAGATTACATTACAACACTGGGTATATTACGTAGAAAGCACTGAAAGCAGTAAAGCAGTAACGCAGAGAAGAAATACTACTGCTAATATACTCCTAGCTGTACAGTGTACAGTACACTTGTTCTAGTATAAGCTCTTGGAAAAACGTCAGCGCAACTTCTTCGTCTCACTCTAACTCCGACTGTCTCTAAAATTTTGCTTCAACTCGTTTTTAAAATACGTACAAACAAGACACTGTATTCCAATCCAAATTTCGAATTTAGTTCCCTTCGGAGTTCAGGCAGATCAGTCAGAGACTAAGAAGATCGGAAACGGATTGTACTGCTCAAACTGAAACAAGTCTTAAGAAGTGTGCTACATTTATACTCCTCGAGTATATAGTGCTGGTGGTGGGTGGTATCCTGTATCCTGTATACTATATGTAATAGTGCTAGGTATGTAGTAGGTATTATAATTATCATTATCGGATCGGAAGTGAGCAGTATCGGATGAGAATCTGAAAGAGTTAGACCTATTATTAGTTGCGATTGATTAATTAAAAAAAACTTGCATTTAACTCGAGTAACCTGGTAATTATCGTTGTTGGTGTAGTGTTGAGTGTTGAGGTACAAAAGTGATTACCTATTTACCAACTTTCAAATTCACACAGAGTACTCGATAAATAAGAAGGCCATCGCGCCTGAAGGACTGACGACGACAACAGTGTACTACGAAATTACAATAATTACAATTACCAAAACCACCATTGGCTACGAACGTGAACAGTCAAGATAGCCTATCATTTTCCGTACACAACACAGTCGCAATCACAAACTATTGACTTCAGTTTGAGTTCAAGCTGAATGGACTCCAACATTATTTTAATTATTATCTGAAATATCTGAATGTCCAACAAAAATTGAATATTCAAATCCAAATTAGCAACGTCTACAAAATTCATCTATTCATCTTTTCAGCTACAGCTTGACTTCATCGTTCGTACACTTTGTCATCTGTGTTGAAAAGTAACTTTTATGCTGTTCTATATTCAGTAATAATATTATTGTTATTTGCTAAAACATGTCAGTACCTAATCATTTTGTTTGAATTCACAAAAGTACATTGACACATTGATGTCACCTCAGACAGAGACAGACATTCAACATATAAAATTGAATATCAATATTCTGATCATGCCCATGATATGTTAGAGTAACACTGTGAACCCAATAAAAAATAGTTAGTGTTACAAACAACGGATAAAAACAAATAATTATGACCAATGACCGATCGGCTGGTTGGTTTGCTTTGTCGTTAATCGCTGATCGTTGGTTATCGTGATCGTGGTTGTTGTTGATTACGAGAGCCAGAGAACGAGAACGAGGAAGGAGGATGATGAGGAAGACGAGGAGTAGTGAAGTGAGATAAAAATAATATAATTAAAATGTTGTCAGTATTTTTAAAGAAGACTAATAAATCTAAGAAAACTTCAGTTTTGATATGGTTTACTTAATAAATTCCAAAGATTATTTGGTCTTAGTAAAAAGATTAGTAATCAGTTTGGTTGCACTCTTTCGGATTCATTAGCACGTGTTGAGAGGAAGTTAATTGATTGTATATAGGAGATTGAGAAGGAAGAAGGTCCAAGGTTTTTCTGAGAAGACATGATGATGATGGTGATAATAATTGATCGGATGAGGAAGTGGAGATGTACATGTGTCAGATAAAACATACTGCCTTTGTCATACGTACAGATCATGTCCCAGTCCAGTAACAGAAACAACGGAGTGAATTATAATAAAATATTTAAAATTTGAAAGCCTGTGATTTACATTAAGTCCTAATGTCAAATGTGCAGAGTTAGTAGTTGACCTTTGACCAGTGTAGGTCATAGTTCGATTTAAAATTGAATCTTCTAGATTATTGTATGTACCTACTTTTAAAACACTATTGTTAGTTACGACTCAACTAAAGTACAACCTAAAATCGACAGAAAGTACTCTACTTTAACTTAATACTGAAGGAAAGGAAGTGAAGGGGACACAGGGAGTTGAATCATTCAAGACTGTGATGGTGTTCTTTGGTGGTCTAGTCAGTTGATCTAAATAAATATAAGCTGTCCACAAATTCATTCGGTGTCGTGTCATTTTTGAAATGGCCTGTGCATATAGTAACAGCAACAGCACTGAAATAGGCCAACACACATATTTTCCTAAAGTTACTCTCGTTATAATTTGGCGTCCGACGTTCATTAATGAATGAATCTACAAAAATGAAAATTAAACTTGAAGCTACAGTGAGTTGTGATCTCAAAGCAAGTATACTTATTTGTTATAATAAATAATTTTCAGTTTTTATATGTAGGAGCAGAAAAAGGAGACTGAGCTGAAGTTAGAGGAAGAATTAGAATTCATCTCGATCGTGATACCTGAACTGGTCGTATATTTATATCAAATCAAAGTATCGATGTATGTAAATAGTTAGTGAAACATGGTACATGTAAAAATGTTGTTGAAGGAATATACCAGCAGAGCAGAATCCGAATTCCACATATATAATTACATAGTACCAGTAAATAGAAGGGAACAGTTCGCTAGGTGTGCAGATGATTATGATTACACTACATGAACACATGCAGCTGACACCCAGAATGAAAGGAGATTTTTGAAAAGCATGACTAATGTTCCCTATTTTTATATTTAACAGATTCAACTGATTCCAGTTGAAAGGTGTGTATTAAATATTGTGATTATATCCTGATTAAGTCTGCAAGTTAAACGTAAGATTTGAGTTGTCAATGGCGCCCGAAAGACGTTCCAGGCATGGAAGGGCACGTAATTATGTCCGTGGGAACGGAAGAAGGCCTGCCGCACAGGATTCTATTTCAGGTGACAAAACAAGACGGGTATTAGACTCATATTGCCCTCATTGTGCTACGGACATACGATCCGCGGGACCAAGGCGGTTAGGTAAACACTATCAATTTTATCTTATACTATCTCATTGGCTTTAACCCAACGCTGCCTTTATTTCTGGCTCGTTTCGTATGTTTATTTGGGTAATTAAAGTTGGAACAATAAAACTATTTTAGTTCGTTGTCCTAATACGGCGCTCTGTGGAAAGGCCCTCCCCATCGACGATTGTTGCCCTCAGTGTTCTCACTATACTCGACGTAAGTCTTTATTCTCTTTTGTTCTCAATCCCAAATCCGTGCTTACAGATTTCTGGATTTCATTTTGTCTTGCTGTAGTGGTAGTAGTGGATGTAGTATTAGTAGCAATGTTCATTTTGTTAAATGCTAATTCATAATTGCTGTAACTGACGTGTGATGAGTGACCTCAATCCTTTTCGTTTTGACCCCAAGCGGGTGACAATTTTTGCCGAGTTTGTCGAGCAAATCTTCGAAGCGTAGTTCGCGGTCGGGGTGGCTTATACCAGCAATTGAATCGGGTCCCTTCTCCTCATCGCGTGCTATCCCCACCGCGTGAGCAGGTTCAACCTGAGCAGGAGAACGACGATGTGGACAATGCTGGGGAGAGTGATGATGACCATCAAAGCTCAGACTCAGACAATGACGATGATCGCAACTTCATGGCTCGTGGGGGTGGGGGCGGCGGTGGCTTTCTTCGTATAGCTGCAATCGACGATGAATAGTGAATCGCCTCGAGTCTCCAAATCCAACTATAGTTGCAATCTCGGTCACTACTTTATTCACACTACAAGAATCTACTTCAGCGTAACTTCCATCAATAGACATTGTTCCGAATTTACAAGCCAGATCCAGATGACTGGACGAGAATCTATCCACAAAATACAGTGTTGACAAATAATTTCGTCTCGATTGTACTCGATCGGAATGAAGTCTCATTTTGACGAATAATTAATTATAGTTATCATCTTTGTTTGATGTTTCATATGAACAAAAGGAATTTACGTTATGTATTTGAGTGTCTGTGGAATATATCGTGTGCAGTAGTTGTAGTTTTTGTCTCATATTCGCAGTAAGATTTGTAATATACCTAGGAAAGTAATTGTATAGGTAATTAATACACAATATTATTGTTATAATGTTATGTTATTATCGTAGTTTTATTCGATCACATAGCACATAATTAATTCGTACTCGTTGTCTTAACGTTTCGCAGTGTACAAGCTAGCTTAGTTACACAGTATACATAAATCAATCCGTTTATATCAGTGTTACTGTTACTGTTGACCAAAATCAGACCATCAAATCATTCTATTTTAGCAATTTCTTTCAGATAATATAGTCATAATTTGTGGATAATAACTGGGTCTTCCCCTAGTTCCACACGTAACGAAAATCAGCTTGAAGGAGAATCAAAATGTAGAACTTATGACGTATATTTACGATTAGTGGGTGTTGGGTGTACGTGGATCATTTGTGGAAAGTTGCATCACTTGATTTATTCGGGTAGATGCACGTTGATGAAATGAACTCCGATTCATTATGACATAAGCATGGTTATATAATACATATGTAACTGTAGGTACCCGTCGTAGCTCTTGTGATTTGTGGAAAAATCGCATAGGGAATTAAAGTAATCGTTGAATACTTAGTACTCGGTAGACTATTTTTTTCGTATTATAACAGTAATAATGTTTACTTGTCTGATTTATTCTGGATTTGCTCGTAGAGCTTTCATGTCTCATGCCTTAGAAATACTATAGTACCTACCTAAGTTTTACATAATACGATATAATTGTATTTACGTATAATACATGCATACTATTATATATTCAGATTGGATGAGCAAATAACGAGAGTTTAAGAAAATATATTATTGTATATATATATGCTTTATTTTGATTACTGAATTTTTCAATTTTTGAGTTTCTTTACGAAAGTATTGGATGTAATTTAATTTACTTAGTTTTTTTTGATGTACTGTGTGATTATGAATGTACATCGTGTGTGCTTTTTACTTTGCATAAACATAATTTATGCACATTGCTTATGTGATCAATCTACTCCCACTTTCATAAGAATACTTTTATTAAATTAAGCGCAATAATACATTGCTTGCATATATGTATGTAAGTAACTACCTACCTACAACTAATTTATAGTACGAAGTTATCTAAACTTACATTACATCTATAGTTATTTGTATTTGTATTCGTACTCATGTAGGTATTCATAATAATAATAATAATAATAATAATAATTCATAGTATGCTTTTACTTTATATTTCCAGTAACGTTTAAAGATTTCGTACAATACTATTCTGTACTGTACTGTGTGGGAGCAACTAATTGATAATTAATTCAAGATAAATTATAGCCGTACTATAGCGACATGATAATAATACTGTATCTGTAAAATGCCGGTAGACGGTAGATTTTGAGTCAGAGTAGTGAAACCAAAGTAAATTCAAAGTGTAATTAATAATAGTTGGGCAAGTAAAGAGTTAGTTATACTATTATATTAGATTGGTACATAATTATATATATTTGTCATCTGGACATCTCACGACTGTAGTTTACTATAATTTAGTGATATTCAAAATAATTAGATCTTATGATTAGAACGGGATATTTGTCCTATGTACTAGATCAACTATATGATAGATTCACTAGAATACAAATTATAATTAATTACATACCTACATTGTAATTTCCGGCGTTGTGAGAACTACGATAAACTAGAGACATATTCTAGTACACCGGGAAAATGTTAGTTGAGAAAGTAGTGTTGCTTATTATTATTATTATTATTATGCTCCCGAACTTAAAAGTTACTAGACAACTAGGTTCAAAATACAATCCGTCTTTAATTTTCATTCTGCCATTCATTCGGATGATTTCATTACTCTTCTTAATTTTAATTATTATGAGTTGTGAATTTTATTGTACGTAGGGGATTATCATCGCTATAAGTTCTTATTTTTATTTGATAATTACTTTATTTCTTATCTCTGTGCAAATAACTACACTTGTTTGATAAAGCTATTCAATATAAACAAAATTTTCAAGCGGTATACAGAGAATTGCATATTTACCTATAAGCAGTCCAGTTCGGTGGATTAGGTAGGTATATATTGATTTTTGTCTTGTTATTTTGAAAATATTTTCAGTATCTACATGCTTGCCTACTTTTGCCTTTCATTTCAAGAAGAGAGTAATAAATTGTAAATTATTAGCAAATCTGTCAGCATAAGTAATTATTACTCGGGGAAAAGAATAAAGTGATACGAAAAACGGTTGTAATTTTTGGCTGAATTTCCAGTGAATCCACGTGTTTCCTTGCGGGAATTCATTTGACATGGCATTCTTCTCTTGTACTTTATTGCCAACGCGGGGGTATGTGATTCCCTTCGCTAATCAAATATACAGACGCAATACACATAAACATTCTTCACCTTTATGAATGCGCTGTTATCCCATCCAGCTCCCAGTTACCAGACAAGATGAGACCAATCACTAACTCCAGACATCCAGCAATGTGCGCAGTTTGTGTAGGATTACACACGCATTTAAAAATTTAATCGGGTATTTCATGACACGTAGTTCCTTTCGTATTCTAAGCACACAATCGTCATTTTGCATACTTGTAGGAATATATTTAATTTCACGCTATCCGGTATTAATATTGTCAAGTAGTATCAAGTGTTCAGTGGATTATTATTATTTAAAGTAGGTAGAATTCCATTATACATTTATTCAGCTTAGGTTACATAGAAACCGTCGTGGAAAACCGTGCGAGAATAGTTTTGGCTGTGAGTTCAGAACTGAAGAACGTGGGAGCCTATGCGATGACGATGCAAAGGCTTGACATATTTAATAAACTATGAAGAGTTAAACGAATTAAGGCATTTCTATGTATGTGTGTGACACCACCACATCGTCATCGGCATTGTCACAGTCCCAATACTCTAACAAGTTCTTAAGACTCCCCCTTTCGTGATATGTAATTATACATTTCCATTAGAGTAATTGTAAGAATAGGCGGAGTTTAGAGTCGGGGTGAGTGAAAGACATAACTCGGCCACTCTTCCCTGACGGCACAAGAAACGATCCTGAACCGTGAAAAGCTTTCAACTAAAAAGGGAGTAATCCGTCAATGCCAGCTATGTGTATTCCTCGTTCGTAATTTGATCCGTGTTGGAGAGCTATACTAATGTACTCCAGGCAATGCATACTTAAATACTTACTTCGTGACTTTCTTCTTTTTTGAGAACGACTGACTACAACGCAAGTGAAATTCCTCAGGGTGTTTTAGAGTTGTGCTCCGTTCCACTGAAATTAAGATTTTGGAAATAAAACGGTCAACCAGAACGGTCATGGAATGTATGCCTGGTTCTCGGTTGTCGTCTCATGCAATAATTAGCTTCATCACTTTCCCACCGTCTCTTTGTCGTCACAACACCATACCATACCACCCCACACCAGTGCCATACGTGCTCTGTCAGTTCGGTTGGTGACTGGTGCTCGTAATCCTGGTTGCAGATTATAATGTGCAAGCAGCTAAGGAATATTCGGTATGATAAATATTTTGGAAGTGCACGGAGCATTGGAGCATTGCATGAGGAACAAAGCCGTGATTGTAGAATGGCATTAGTATCGAGAAACGTGTTAAATTATGTGTGCTCTGTGCAAATGGCAAATAGCAAGTGGCAAGTGGCGAGAAAGAATGAAGATGAACATGAAAACATGCGTAAAATAAATTGGCAACAAGAACGCTGAACGTCAGAAATTAGACTGAGTTAGTTAAAGTAAAATAAACTCTGTGAATTTGCTGACTAGTGAGCTATCAGTCTCAGTTTATTCAGCTTGTTCTTCGGTGTAGGTGATAGTTGATATGAATTGCCATTTGGCTTCCCATTGCCAATTTCTGTTGCGTTACAATATTACACTCCGAGAAGGATACAGTAGTAGATGTTACAGTTGCATAGCATATTATGTAGACTTGTAGACTAGACTCCTTCAGAAATTATCCATAGATAGATACATATGCATGTATAACGATATGCAAACAACTAATGCTATGCTGTTAGCTTTGGCAACCAGAGATTTTGAGAAAAACTGTAATAGTAGTACTGTTGTACGGTTACGGCAACGGCACGACCCGCATGCCTCATGTAATATGCATGATGATGGAATAGATATATTTTTACTAGCAAAAAAATTAAAGGAACCAAACATCGAATTGGAATCGACTTCATTTCTCATCATTCCCGTTCCTGTAACAAAAATAAAGTTAATGCACAGACTTACCCGGTACCGTCACCGAAATCCAAATCGAAACCTTTCGAGTACAATACAAGCACATATCAATTTTTAGATACAGTGGTGGAGGAACCATAGTCTAATAGTATAAGTAAAGAAACGGAAATGTACTTAATTATAGCTACACATGATTAGAATATGTGTTTATAATAACACGGTGCTACTGGCTGGCATTTAATATACTAACGACAAGTAAGCTACTCTTGTCCTTTTCATCGTCGTTGGGTCGTTGTCGCTGTCGACGAGCGTCATCATTAACCGATTTATTTGACTGCCATCGTACGGAAGAAAGCTTTTCGAAATAAATACATAATTTGTATGGACACTTTGGACGGCTTGGACGAGAAAGTACAGGTGCATGTGTGCAAAGTATAGGTAGGTAATCTTATTTGCACTCCGTACCTAATACTAATTACTAATGTGAAAACTATAATGTCAAGGCCATGCCCATCAAACCATGCCATAACGTGCCATGCCAAATAATTCCTTACCATTGCACATCATGCCTTAATCAGAATCATACTCCTCATAATCACAACCATGTCATACGATACGATACGATTCGGTATGAGTACGATTCTCAATTATTTTTATGTAAAAAGAGGGTAGAAAAAACAAGGAGGAGTATTTGCCATCAAGTGCTCCAAATAATTCTATTTGCGTAGACATCCCACAGTAAAGAAGTAGATGGCGACGTTTCTTGGAATGGAACCATCACAGATTATGATCGCAAGTATTGTAACGAGGGCAATAAATATTGTTTTTACCTCCTCATTATATAGACTACATGGACCGTGGCAGCAAATCCTGAGTTTCAATCGGCACTTTTTATAATGGCAAGGAGTATTAGAGTTGGATAATGTGTATGAAGTCCCAACCCTAAATTCTTCGGTTCTGTCGTAGCCACAGTCAAAACCTTAGAATAGAGTACGTATTATATTAATTATACTTGGGTGCTGTGATATAATATATATCAGCAGTAATAAGGAATGATGTACCTAAGTAAGATATTCTTCAGCGTCTTATTCCCATACACTGGCTCCGGTCTCTTTGCTTGTTTACAAATAATATCATGAGTGTATGTATGACGAAGAAACTACAAATAATGGGTATAGACATTGGGATTGTTTGCACTGTTGTAGCTTTGTAGTTTGGTGGACGGGCATCATGGTTTGGATGTGGACTCGGGACGGAAGCTAAGGCGGACGTGCTACTAGCTACCACATACGTGACATATAGTGAATGGGTAATAGTGGTGACTGGGACTTGGTGAATGTAGTGTACGTGGTGAGCTATGGATCATAGATGTATTATGTAGGTCGGTGGAACTCGGACTCGGGGAATATTGATCGCGGAGTTTTGGAGGATCCGTTGCTGCAGATTGCAGTAGTTTGTCAGTGACTTGTGTCAGTCAGTCAGAGCCAGAGTTTGCAACTTGGACTACACTCTTACTCTTTTACCACATTCGGATTTACTCTTTTAGAATCCGACATCAACATCAGCATCAACATCCTTATCATCCACTATACCTAGTCCAAAACCTAGGTGAACAAAGTCAAGAGTCAACGCTTAAACAGTAGTTGTGGTCTGCCAGAAAAAGAAATCTTTCTCCACTCCTATACCAGCTCAGGAGTAGAACACAAGTACTCTATATTTATATTTGTGTCTGACAACGATAGCACAAGTGCGGTGGGAGATTGAGCGGGTCTTAGCATCTGATTTGATCCGATCTGATCAGCCTTTACATATCAAATTGGAATCAATAGGAATAGATAGAAGACGAATTCTTCCCACTCTGTCATATACAAATCGGTGAAATCTATAGGCAAGGCTGCCAAGTCAACATTGATCGCTACAATTATTGACTGAGTCAATAGGAAAAAACCTCAGACAGCCTTTACCTACACTCCATCTTCAAACTAACATTCTTTGTACAAAATATAATCTATAATATTATATTTTATATTACATATAGGAGCAGTACAGAACTACAAGACTTAAATGTACGGGATGGATTTTAACGTGAAAAAGCTTGTAGGGGATGCTGGGACATTTTTGACTCGAGCTGTTCAGGTGAATTACATTTTATATGTTGCAAATCAAATCAAATAGGATTACGATTTTATTTATTTATTCCATTTTGTTTATTTATTTATGTGATTTTGAGCCTTGTTTAACATAATCTTTGGATTGGACTTGGAGATCAATGCGTGTGTAAAATTTAAGAGCTTCCAAGAAAGTACTGTTAGCCTCTGCAAGATATAGTTTCAAAATTTGTTATTGTGCTTACGCATGAATTATTTGTATTTTCCCTGTAAAAAGATGACTGAGGAAGCACTTTATTCTGGGGAAAAGACAACGTTGGACCCTCAGCTTGAATCTTTGCAACGGCAAGCTGATGCTGCCAAAAATTGGACGAATCGAATGGTTAAAGATACCGAGAGTGTTCTAACTCCTAATCCTGGTAAAAATGAAACAATTTTGTAAAAACGACAGTAAGATTCCCGAAGTCTATTTTATTCACCAAAATCGTCATAAATTCTTATTTTTATGACCCTGTCCGTTGTTCAATGTCAATCTGAACGACTTCAATCACAGGCTACAGAGTGGAAGACTTTCTCATGGAAAAGATTGATAAGAAGCGTCCCGTTCGAATGAGTAATATGGAAGTTCTTGGTCAAGGTCTGATTGAAGCGGGAAGTGAATTTGGACCGACTACGGCATACGGTAAATAAATAATTCATGAAAGGTTAACAGTGAAAAATTAGTAAATAGGAGGTGGATTATTGAAACACTCCCATATGAATCAAACAAATTGTGCACCAGTTGATCTTTGTGAAAAATTAATTACCCTAATTAATACTGCTCTTGAATGGAAACGCAGGAAGTATGTTAATCAAAGTGGGACAAAATGATTTGAAATTGGGACAAGCGGAAAGAGAATTCGTCACTGGTTCCGTCAATTCGTACGTTGATCCCCTCAACAAGTTTCTTGATAACGAAGTTAAGGTCGCTATGAAGGAAAGGAAAACGTTGGAGAATAAGAGGTACCCAAAAGCCCGTAATATGTACCTAAATCAAAAACATACATCCTTTCAAGCGTCTCCTCCTCCCATAATTTATTTAATGCAACGAGATGAAATGAAACGAATAATTTCGTCTCTCTACACAGATTAGATTTGGATGCTGCTAAAAACCGTTTACGGAAAGCTAGAAGTATGAGCAGCACTACTCCGGTTAGTGATGGTCGTTTGAGCCGTTTTCTGAATTATAAATTGACTTTGACTCCACCTATACTGAATTTTGTGACTTGACTTAAATAGAGTAGCTTTAAAACAATAAACAATACAATGTACCTAATGCAACACTGTATAATTCAATGATTTCGACAAACGACAAATTGAAAGACTAACATGATGGTTGATGATTTGAAATTTTCCCAAACTTACAGAAAGATGGAACAGATCCTAGAGTACTTGTTCAGCAAGTAAGTTTTACAGTGTCGGTCCTACTAGGTTCTAAATTAATAATATTGAAAGGCAAAACAAAATGTAGTTGCATGTATGTAAAATAGCAAGTTTTAATTAATATTTTGCTTTGATGTATGTATGTTAAGATACTTTTTCAGAGTTTTGTAGACTACCTGGTTTTGCAAACTTACCGTAGTTTTTAATTAGATGGCTTAAGCTGAATACATGACAGTGATGTCATGTGTTAAATAAGAAACTGAATAATTAATTGGAGTAGTGATTAATTAAAATTTTGTAATGTGATGCAGGCGGAAAGAGAAGTTATTCAAGCACAAACGGAGTTTACACAGCAATCAGAAATAGTCAAGGTTCAGCTGGAGATCGTTATGGTGAGTCGTGATAGGCACATCGAGCACTTGAAATCCCTCATATCATCTCAGACAACTTACTATGCAAGATGTCATCAACTGATGCTGGATCTGAGTCGGGAACTTGAAACGTACGACTTTTCATTCCTCATTTTTCACCTCTCTTATTATTTCATTTCATTCTATTCATAGTGATAGAATCTTATAAAATGGAATTCGCATAAGAGAATTCCCTAGAGTTCGTAGCAAGTACTAACGACATAATCATAAGTTGAGTACATACGCGACCACTTGTACTCATCGTCAGCACCAGAACAGTCCCAGTATCAGATCAGTAGTCTTCCAAACT
>JAAXYX010001593.1:0-21938 GCA_036851915.1 Ptenothrix huangshanensis | reverse complement strand
ATCACTTAAATTTGGGGAAAGGAACACAGCAGCCATACCGGCACTGTTGTTGAATGCTGTAAGTTGTATACTCGACTCCTTTCCTTAACCTTGTTCATTTGAAACACGATTTTTTTTACTTGACCATTACCATGATGATAAATTTTTGAATTGCAATTATTCCAAGCCCAAACCCTAGATTGTAGAAAGGATCCAGTTGATTGTAAATAGTATCAGCTATGTAAATTGTTGAATAATTAGCTAGATTATAGCTTTACTTTGTTTCAACGAATTATTAATGGAGTGAAACCTCTTATCGTTTCTTTAGTTCATTTACTATGTTTAACGTGTTTAGAATATTTTTTAGGGTAACAGTGTAATCTAGTTATTTTTGTGTATCTACTATGGAATTGTATCCTGGACTGGTTATGTTGTCTAATCATCGTTCGTAAGTATGTAAATTGTAATTTCAAATTTGTCTCATTTTAGGTAATACATTTGTCAAATGCAGACCGCTTTTGTCCAAACTCTCAAACAAATATCAGTGAGATCGTCTTCCTGTTTAGCAAGATCATTTCATTCCACCACAACATTCAACATGCCGGCTAAGGTAACGTTTCATTCATTACATCATACACGTTTACTTATTATTAGTTACTAGTTGGTTATTTAGATAGTTGTTAATAACATATTATCCTTTTTAAGTTATTGTTGAAGCCAAGTGCTAATCTAATTTCTGGGACATTCCAGCGAAGGTACCAAAGTATAATATTAAAAATTGAAATATGCGTATTGTATCTTCTTTTAGCAACTTCCGAATATCATTTTTCTGCTTTCTAATATAATTGATGTGCAGCAACTACATCTGCTCCAAATAATTCAGCTTGGGGAGTTAGTTTAACAGGCATACAACATGTGTTTCATTGATTTTATCTTGATCTCCGACAGGTTGGAGACAAACTTCCCAATGTAGATTTGTTTGAAGGTACTCCAGGGGGAAAAGTTAATCTCAACGAACTTGCTAAAGGCAAGAAGGTACTGATATTCGGTGTCCCAGGAGCATTTACCCCAGGATGTTCAAAGGTGTGTACATAATTTTTAAAATATTATTATTCACAATATGAATTTATATATTGGGTATATATAAAATGCATAAAATGCTAGCAAAATGTAAGAGTATTTTTCTGTTTGAATTGCAATCATTATTTTTCTTTTGTTTACTGTATTTTGTTATTTCATTTATACCTAATTCCTGTTGTATGTTCTTCACAATTTCAGACTCATCTTCCTGGATATGTGGAATCCGCTGATCAAATCAAAGCCAAGGGAGTCTCAGAAATCATTTGTGTCTCAGTCAACGACCCATTCGTCATGGCTGCTTGGGGCGTGGATCAGAAAGCCGATGGCAAGGTATCTACTGATTTTCTACCTCTGCTTTGAATCCCTAAACAGAATATTTAGTTTTAATTATACGGTTAAGCAATTCAAGGTGATGCATGTAAAGTATCAGTATAATTTGTACTTATCATATGGTCATATGATTGTGGCATCAGTAGTTTGCGTTTCAGTGTGCTCCGCATCAGCGTAATTATTTATGCCCGCTTTTTCAGGTGCGTATGCTAGCGGATACCAACGGAGCTTTGGCTAAAGGTCTGGATGTAGAAGTCGATTTGAGTGGCCCATTGGGTTCAGTTCGTTCCAAGCGTTTTGCACTGTTGGCAGAGGACAATGTCATTAAGGCTATCGATGTTGAACCCGATGGTACTGGACTAACTTGCTCTCTGAGTAACAACTTTGTCAAGAATTTGTAAATTCTCATCTCATTCTTGCAAGCATTTGTTGAGATATTGAAAACAGTGTATTAGTTATAATAATTCGCTGACCTTGTAAAGCTTTAAAGTCTGTAAAAAAAAGTTTAGCCAGAAATAAAGCTAATAACGTTATCAGTTAAAACGAGTAAATAAATAAACCGAAATACCGGGGGCCGTAAAATGAAAAATTCCTTAATTGTTGTAAATACTGCTAGTATGGCTCGTTGATGTTAGAAATTTTTGCAGCTGTATAAGCTTCTAAATAGTATGCATACTTACTAGGTTCAAAATGTTTCGTTTGAGACTGTTCAGTGATGATTGGAAAATTGAGGCTATCTTTAGCAGCAAGTAAGTACCAAGTGCATAGAAGTCATACTGTACCGTACTTCCAACACATTCTTCTAAACATTTCAACGTTTTCTTTAAGACGTAATTAATATCCTGGCATAGGAATTTCCCAATTTAGCAAGTATCAACTGAATAGACTATCAGAAATTACTACAGTTTGACGGGAACTCTGTTTCATTAGTCTCAATGCCAATTTTTTTTAATAATTATATTCGATGTGCACTCATACGGTTTTTTATAACATCCTGAAGCATGTATAGTGACAATTTTCTTGAAGCTTCCCAACCATACAAACTTTCCACTTAGAAAGTTTGTATGGTTGGTTAACTTGCTAAAATTTCATTCTAAATCCTAATCTGAAGCACACCCTAAAGTATAAATGGCAGTTGCGAAATACTAATTTTAGGATTTGCAAATTCCAAATCCAATCAGAAGTAAGTACATACATCTGCATTTAGGCTTGTGATACGAAGTAATTTTTTAGTTTATGATATAGTTTTGTAGGCCTGCGAGATTGATAAACATGTCATTATATTTTCCTTTTATTATAAAAGTATAATTTTAATACTTGTGACATAAGACTAAAAAATACAATGCAATTTACGTATGTTATAATAATTTATTACTTTAAAATTGTAACTAAATACTTGGAGCATGTGAAGATTTAAAGAGTTAAACGCCATCTAAGCATGTACAGTGCAGGCGGCAAGTACAAGTGTCTTTTGGTGATTTTCTGTGGTGTATTTCAGTCGCTTTGATTAACAGTGAAGTTAAAAGAGTTCAGTTTTGTTTTGTAAGTTTATTATACTGACGTTTTAAGATTAATTGTCACTGCATTAGATTTAAAATTGTTGATTTATTGTTTCAATATTTCTATCAAAGTAAGTGTCAGATTTTGTTTTATTAAAATGGTTTAGGCATGTTGAGGTTGAAAAGGACTTAAATAATTTGTGACATCATCGTCTGAAGGTAATAATGAGAATATCACCGAAAAAAACGTCAGTCATTCAAAAGTCTATTGGTTCGGTTATTGTCTTTGAAGTTGTCGCATTTGGAGTTTGTTACTTCGGTTGGTCGAGCCTAAATAATTCTCGAGGTAATTCAGTATTTCTTTGTGCAATTTCTTGAATCGATTGTTTATCATTTGTATATTGCATTTAGACATTAGTCATTAGTTTTATTATTGCATTAGTTAGCCATTCATTCATTGTTTACGGTTGTCATTTTCTGAATGTATTAACCACAGTTTAATCAGCTTAAGGTGTGCATTTTTAACTGCTAATCATATGACATGATGGTTTGATTTTTGAATTCAGAGACCCGACGGGTAGCACGAGATAAATTTCCGTGGGCCTTGGAATATTATTATAAAGTAGGAGAGATCGCCAACAAGGATGACCCTACACGGCGTTTAGATGCAACAGCTTGGGCTTACTTAGACAGTTTAAAGAATAATGTGAATGTAACGAACAAGTAACTTCCAAGGAGAATAGTTTTGCTCCAGTGAGCTACTTTTAGCGTAGTTCATAGTTAAATTGTAGTGAGGACTAATTGTATTAAATCCCTCTTCGAACATCGAAGGGTGCCAAGATTGTATAAAAATCAAAATGAGTGACCAATCCAATTCCAATAGTGATGTTAAACAGAGTCGATTAGCTCAAGAATTCATCGTAGATTTTGTGAACAAAAAGGATGATTTGGCAAATCGTATTCAGAATGTAACAGAATCGAATAATATGCAAGAGAAATTTGCTGAATTCTCTAAAGAAATCCAACATTTAAGTAAAAGCCTTCATTCCTCGATCACGTATCTGCCTTCTTATTCTGTAAAAGTAAGTCATTCAAATTCTGGATTGTAATAAGGTGGAATGCTGATAATGATGATGTATGACGTTAGATCCATTATTTCAACGGTTTTTTATGTATGATGTTATTTTGGTTCTATAATATTTAACTATTATCATTTTTTCAGTAATGTGTGGGACGTCGTACTTAGGATTTTAGTCTTAATTTTTTGCAAAATCTACTTATCTTAGTTAGTCAAGGCGTGTCAGTAGCTCCCAGTTATCTGAATTATACACCTCAATAATTAATTGCCACTAAATTGATATTTGTGTATGAGTTGTAGATGCCCGAATCATACATACATACGTATTGATATTATACATATACAAGTAAATTATATTTGACGTTGAATTCCAAATGTTATTTAAAAAGTCCTGTGCTTTAATTTCTGATTTTTGGATTTTTTAAATCATAATGAGTGGCCAAATATTCTAATTGTAAACTAATTACGGATTTAATTATAGTTTATATGCATTGGACCAAAAACTGCAGTTACCCCAATGTTTTTCGGTTTGAATATATATATCTACTTTGCATTCCATCGGCCTCGTGGTTTCGTTATAAATAAATAAATATTACGGCTTACCTTTTCTACCGACATCAAGACACATTTAAAATAACGCTTGTTTACTTTTTCGTTTTTAATAGAAACGCCAAGAAGAAATCAGGCATCTTGAAAAGCAGCTGAAGGATAAAGAAGATATTTTGGTTCCGAAAAGGAAATTTGGTTTCAAATCTAAATTTAAAAGTCAAACTAATTCTTTAAAGGATTCCAATATAGCCAATGACGAAAAATCTCCAGTATTAGGAGCTACTGAAAACGCCATAAATTCTGCTCCAGTCAAGGTTAGAATAAAACTGCAAATAAGAGTTTTTAATGGATAGAGAACTTCGTTAGTATAAAAAATGTGACAGCATTTGAAATTAGGAAGGGAGTTTACCAATTTAAATATTGTGTTTAACAAACCCCCGATGCGAATCGTTAATATCGAAATAGTTATGGGCACTGCGTACTGTAACATAATAATATAACATCATGTATTTTCTCCCGGGAATCCAATGGTACATTTGAGCATTAATAAATGCATTTTATTTAAATTATGAATGCATTGTGGTTGCTGAAATGTAAAAAGTGTTATTGGGTGAAAGCCAGAGCTTTTTGAATTCAGTATCCTTATCCACGATGTCATTGCACAAAAGGCACCTAGCTGTTTTCGTGTTTCAATTTTGACGTGTGAAGATTACTTTGTGCGTATACAGTTATTGCAATTTGTATTTCAGCTCGATTCCAATTTCGTGACTGTTGAAGACATACAAGATAAAGTAGTCATATACGAAGAAATGCAACTCAATGGCACTGATGTTTTGGTTAGAAATCTTCAAGGTGTCACTATTCATCTCCGTGGCACACCTTCCACACTTAGAATTTCCGGATTGAAAGACTGCAAACTTGTTTGTGAGTTGTGGGCGTATATCAATTATTAATATTGTCTATCGTTCTTACCAACAAATAGTTATAACTAAATTATATAGGCATCATGTTATATTGCTCATTAATAAATAATAAATGATAATATGGGTAGGTATCTGCATTTATAAGCAGAAGTGAAAGCATTGGTGGTAATGTGTATGACAATCCTGTATTTGTTCTTTGCGTAGGTGGGCCGGTTCACACTTCCATATTTGTAGACAGTTGCTCAGATTGCAGATTTTATCTATGTTGTCAGCAGTTACGAACACATACTTCCCAGAACGTCGACATTTACCTTAGAGTTCGAGCTCGTGCTATTATCGAGGACTGTACCAACATTCGCTTTGCCCCCTATTCCTACCAACATAACAAGATCAAAGAATGGCATCAAAGGGTTGACATGGATCCAGATTTAGAAAGGTAACTTTCTAATTTCCATTCATTGCTAATGTATTGCAATTCATTCCATTTACGAACAAGAACTGTTCTCTGATTTTTTAAAGAATCCAGTATTTTGTAGTCTAGCATTTCGCGTTTAATTTTTAACAAACTTTGCAATTTTTCAGATTTGATTGTGTAGACGATTTTAATTGGCTTTCCGATACGAAGTCTCCAAACTGGAGTGTTCTACCTCAGGATGAGCGAGAAGATTTTCCAATGTGATAATTGTGTACCCATTATTCTAACTATTGTGAACATCAGAAAACGAATTCTGTACAATGCATATAGTTATGTATACCTATCTGGAAAATTTGTCGTACTTATTTTGAATTTCGACAAACACATGTCATTTGTATTATTGCCATTCTTACCTATAGTTTTCAAAAAAGGAAGTGTGTGAACTCTTTGTTTCGCAATTCAATAATGCGTGCTTCCTAGTAAAATGTGATTTTCGTATTCTGTTGCAACTAAAATCATAAGTTCGTATACATATTTTGCATTTTACTAGATTAATTATTCTATTAAAATAAACACTATCAAGCTTTAGAAATCAGTTTGAATGATAATATAAATAATCTAGTAACTTCCTGTTTTTAGCAATTTCCCATTTTAGTGTGATACCCATGAAGAAGAAATTTAATATAATTGCTAAACCAAAACTTGCTATTTGCTCGATGTTGTATGCAGCACATTAATATCACTGGCACTAACTCCTTATTGTATTTACAAAATATATAAGGGAATAAAATAAATCAAGGTAATCAAAGTTGGATATTTTGGAATCTCTCATTTATTATTTTGTCTCGTAGAGAATAATATTATTATTCACTCTGTATTTTCATCTGTGCATATAGTTATTTAATAGTAAGGTAGGTGTATAGGTAGTATTTCAAACTTCATTTGTATAACATTATTTTTAATTATATATTATACTATTAATATGTTGAGGCAGTCTAAAATACAAGTTACGCGTGCTTCAATCCTTTTTTGAACTAACTATATTGTATGTAATTGATAACACTAATTACTATATACAGCCATTTGTCATTATCAGTTAAATTTTGAACTGCAAACAATCTGTGTAACTTGTCTCATCCCCATTGATTAAAATAAAAATGTTTTATACAACGATTATGATACTGTAAAATCTAAACACTTAGTACCTTTACATATACTCTAGCATCTACAATGCATTAACAATCTTACACAACTATATATTTATATATTACGTACAGTACATTTACATACAGTTGAAACATTGACACTGACAGTTGCACTAAAATTATGTACCTCATTAAATAATGAAACTTACAGTATACCTGGAATAATTCCTATTAATTATATATTATTATGTAAGTACCCACGGACAACAAACGATTAAGCCTCAAACATTTAACGACTCTAATACTTTCTATTTCGGATGAGGCCATTTGATTAACATTATAGTTATTAATAAGAACAAACTGTAACATTACATTCTGAGGTATAAGGTCACATTTTGAATACAAGTAACGATTACATACGGCAGTGGTTCCAAAATTGAGGCGGGCCATGGGGCAAATGCCTCCAGAATTTGTTATTTAACGACGCTTACATACGATTTTACTCGGTGTTGCATCGGCTGTCCCCGCTGAAAATGAAATGCTTCGGAACCTCTGATGTACAGATACCATTAGTATGAAATCCTAGTCTCCAGAACAAGGCAAAAGACATTGGACATAATTATACAGAATGTTAAATATATTGTCCTTCTTAGGACTAATTACTACCTATGCCAAAATTATGACAAAACAATGATAAGGACAAGGACAGGATGAGAACAGAATAGATACTTAATTACTATTTAAGTGCATTGTATGTAATACTGAATTTGAATTGTTAAGTTGTGTTTTGCTAAGATCTGTCTAACGATGCTGGTGATGATTGAGCAACAATATAGGCTAAAGCTGAACGGAGGCGTATGGATTTTAATATGTGAGTACCTTGGACATTTTTTAACTAGTCAGTATAAAGGTTTATGGGAATTATTCATCCCTACGATAATTATAACTTACTATGGCCACAAAATATAGCTACACATATATAAACTTACAAATGTATGTGTCGGCAACAGATGCCAATCAAGAAATGTTTTGTTTAAATTCAGGTGGGATACAAATTATCTCGGTACTTAATTACTTGAGTGTGTATTAGATTAGTACCTACGTAATACAGTTGAACAGGCTAACTGGGTGAACTCTTCCTGGCTAACTCAATTTAGAACCAAAAACGAATTACAACCGTTCTCACGACTGATTGTACAACAACAAGAAAAAGACAAGAAAATAGTAAATGTTGTATTAGTGTAGTAATAATTATTACTAGCCTAAAATTAAAAACATAACATAACTTATCACTGTAATTATAACCCACATACATACGCATCTAAATGTAACTCATCGCTTGAACTTTGAACACAGTCCGAGTTTCGTATCATAATCATAATAATTACTAGTTACTTTTGAAGGAGTACACTTCAATAAGACAGTACACCTATCGATCCTACATTTGCTCTAACTTACGAATACGACCACCTACACTATTCTGTACAACGATGTACAATGTAATTGTCAGTGCGCTAAAAGTTGCACTTTCCACCTTTAAAAAATTGGTTAATTCCCATCGAAATCCATTACCATTTTAAGTTAATAAGGTAAACTATTTTACTTAGGTAATATACTTATAGTTATTTAAATTTTTTGTGAGTCTACAAGCTAGTAGTATACATTGTAAAATTTGTTTTCATTGTATAACTATCCTGAAGTTCCAAGTCTGGTTCTGTACAATCCAATAGTATCAATAGCGCTGTAATGCAATCATTCATTTGAAGATAATCTATAACATCACCTAGATAATTATGTAATTATATATACTCCAGTCTTGGGAATTAAAACAGCTAACCAACAATACATGATATAGAATTCAAACAAATAGCGTCAACTGTGACGGATAAGTCGTTCTCATACTACATAGACTACTTAGCTATAGAATTTTCTTGACATTCTATCTTACATAATAATATTACATGTAGGCAATGATATATTTCTGTAAATATATATTTTTAAGTTTGAATTTGAATAAAAACTTTCGTTAACTGGTACGCATTGTCCCATTTAGTGAAGACACAAAAAGAAGAATAGTGTATACCATTACTCGTATTAACATTTGTATATGACAATTTTATACGGTTTCATTTATTACAATAAACAATAATTTGTAGCTTTCCAGTTTTCAGTATCCACTTCCACTAGTTAGTTTTGAATCTAGCACAATGTTTGCCCCCGTGACTACCATTACAATGTACGCATTTGCTTAGACAAATATCTTAATTAGTAGAAAATGATTTTAAAAATAAATAGTGTCCTTCACGTGCATTACTTGATTTGTCAATGTGCATATATATACTACTTGCATATATGCATACCATATACAAATGAATACTGTCCGTATATGTTCTGTGGATACTGATTATTGATATCATTCGGTCAATCGAGTTTTACTATCGAGTATAGCATTCTAGTTAGTAATAATGATTACTCCAATACATTATTATTAATAGTTGGTAGTACACACTGGTGAAGGAAACCTACACAACAGAGTGAATACGTTCGTATGTAATTTAAATATTAAATACTATTTATATATATGCCAAGAAGGTACTTTGAATTCCAAAATAAGTACTTTGTTTGCTATTGTAAGCAGGTACTACTGATATTACTGGCAAATTAATACTTTAAAAATACAACATAATATGAAAATTCATGTAAACTGAAAGAAACGTCGCCTAATGCAAAGTACTTTTCTGCAATCTGCTAGTGTTCGATTTGAGATTTTCAATTTAAAGAAATTTTGTAACAAATTGTTCGTAATTATAGTATAAAAATGCAAGTAAAACGTCACTGAAAAAAGGTGGGATTATTTTAAATATAGCACAATGTAAAAAAATTAAATTCAAAACTCAAATTCAGGATATTATAATACAGTAAAATGCAACTGCACAATAATTACAACAAAAAAAAACAAAAAATTGTGAGGCAAAAAAGGACAGATTCTTGAAGCATGTGAAAACTATAGGCGATACAAATTTCGAATCGTGATTTACTATTTAATTATTATTATTAAATATTTAAGCTTTGGAAGGTTTGTGTGGTAAATGAGGCGGTAGTGGAGGTGGCTGATTTGGATGATTCTGTACATTAACTGGTATTGCCGTATTTACTGAAGTAGGTGTTGGTATTGGTAGTTGCTCACGACCGATACCAGAACTGGGAGAGGATCCCGGAACAGTTTTACTCGGCTTCGGAGGCAAAGATAATTGTTTGGGTGCCAACTTGGGATGTGCATGTGCTGTGGGTCGGATTTTCGTTCTTGGTTTGGTCTGGGTGAGAAGAGCACCATCACTGCACAGGGCGCGGAGGAGAGGTAGCTCCAAAGCTTGACATTTAGCTCGTAGTGACACCAAGTCCAAGTCACTGGGTGATATTTTCTGTATGATTAAACCAGAACAAAAAATACAGGAACTGTTTGCTATTTTATTTTAAATTGTACTATTCGTCGAAAGATATTAGCACATTCCGACTTCAAATGAAGGAATGCTGAAACATAAAGAAGAAATACGAGGGTAAATTTTGAAAACCCTAATCTCAGTTCACGAACTTCCAAAAACACGTCGTAATCTATTAACTGAAAATACCGATACAAACATGGTACACATGTACCTAGCTGCTAATGGTTGTACTGAAATCGGAAGGGTAGAAAGCTGCAGATGCTCATAGTCAAAGTCAAAGCTCAAACCCATGAAGGGATGAAAAAACAGGGCGAAAGAAAGAAACCCAAAACAGTAATACAGAAGACACATGGGAAAACAGGTAGCAATTTAATTAGTAGAGCTGGCTCATAGGACATATTGAAAGAGGGTACGTAATCTTAATCGTAAATGCAAACATCACTGTGAAGGGAAGATAAAATAACCCTACCAAAATCAACATTCCAGTTTGGTACATTAACACTTGCCTAGTAAAGAAAGCCGATAGCCTAGTAATAGCGCGGGCACAGGTTTTTCGAGTAAATTCTAATGGATTTTATCTAAATGTGGAAATGGGAAGATATTAAGAGAATGTACACACATACCTTAGTGCCATTATAAGGTGGTGGTGGGGGTAGATTGTAAATTGCCTGAAGTTTCTCTTCAGTTTCTTTGATGGGATGGACGGAGGTTGATGTGTACAGAGATTCCTCAGAGCGACAAAATTTCATGCGTAGTCTATTCTGACTCATTGTACCTGTACTATTTCCAGTACCATTTCCAGCAGATCCAGTACCAATCCCGACTGAAGCACCACCCCCACTTCGACAATTCATTAACTGACTTTGAACAGCTTTCCTCATTTCATTCTCAATGATAATATTGTGTCCATTCTTACTGTTATAAGGGGGTAGAGGTGGAGCTGATTGGGTAGAGCATGGATAGTAAATTGGAGCACTCGAAATATTACTACTTGCCAGACTTTGGGTGGATAAAAATCGTTGAATGTTCTCTGCGTTTAGATTTAAACTGCCGACCGCAGCATAGTAACCACCTGCATACTGTGAGGAGGAACACTGGGAATTATTGGATCCAATATTGTAGATGGATCCGTAAGAATTATGGTGATAGGAGGACGGTGATGCTGCTGAGTAAGAAGCCGTGCCAAGCGCTCCGGTTCCCGTTAAACTTTGATTACTTTCACTGCCCACAGTGGCGGGTGGTGGCTTGATGCCGATTGTTTTAGCTGGTCGAGGCGGCTTAATATCGGATTTAGCATTGCCAGAACTAGTATCACTTTGATTTAAATTAGTCAGACTGGCACTGCCAACAACACCGCCAACGCCAGTGCCACTTCCAGTGACAACAGGGTAGGGAGGAGGTGGGGGCAGATAAGGTGGCGGAATATCATTCAAACCATAAGCAGCAGCACTACCACTTGCTCCTGGCAGCGTTGTGTAGCTCAAGCTCTTGGAATCATAGTACTCTTGTTGACTGACACGCGGATCCTTCGGTGGGAAAATGACGTAGTCCATATCAGAATAAAGTTGAGCTTTAAATTGCTGGATTTGGGATCTAGTAAGTTGACTCGTGTAAACGGTCGTGTAGCGTGAATTATTGGAGGCGATGCAAGTGCTATTCGTGCAATTGACGGAGGATGTAGACGAACTGTGATGACCACAGTTGGCTGAGGACGGAGTTCGCGTCATATTACTACAACACACATTGGCATTAGCATTCACGACATTGTTCGCATTAATGTTACTCGTAGATTGACTGATTCCATTCGGAATGGCCCCTTGAAGGTGACCTTGAACATGACCTTGACATGGCACATTGAAACTTGTACTCATACTCATAGCGGAGGAAGTAGTATGCAGATTTCCTGCATGCTGATTATGATGAACCCCATGACCACCATTCCCTTGACTACTACCACTCAAAGACATAGAGCTGCTGGTAGCTGCTGGATGGACGATGGGAGCTCGGGACAATGGCTTCAAATTTTGGAGTCCAATGAGGAAATTATTTAAATTATTTGGAACTGAACCACATCGATTTACGTTCACGTTCCGTCCAAGAGGATTCGAAATCGTAGCACTGCTAGTGTAGCTATTGTTAACATTAGCTGTGGAAGCACCCGTCGCATTTCCTTTGGCCATTGTGTTCGGAATGGATGTTGGTACCGGAGGTAATTGTTGTTGTCCAGATTTCCGATTTCTACCTTTGGCAGCAGATGCATGGACATCGATATAATTATTAGGCTTGATGACAACTGAGTTTGAGGATGAACTCTGAGGCTTCTTGCCTACTGATGGATATGGCGGGGGTGCTTGTGCCCCAAGGGAAGGAATTCTTTGAATTTGTCCCTTCGTCTTGGTCAAACTACTACAGTTTATCTGAATGTGATTATTACTACTATTTTGTACATGGTTGCAGATTGGCTCTTCGCAGGCTACAGTGTCATAAATATTATCCACACTCTGCGAATGTTGAAGAAACGAAGTGGCATGTTGATAATTGCAAGCACTGCGTAGTGTATGACTCTGACTTTGAACTTGGAGTCCACTATTAAGCATGGCTGTGGCTGTGGAAGGCAGGACTTTAGGACTTCGGAATAAAATGTGTGACTGACTTGGAATGGCAACGGGAGCAGCAGTAGCATATGCTGTTTGAACAAGGATCTGTGGTTTGGTTGCAATAAACCGAGCATCGACAGGCTGCGTTTGGGTTTTGTTTGCTGCTAAATTAGTTGAAACATGCCTTTTCATAGGTTTGGGTGGAGGATCCGGTTTCTCAAGACCCAAACTACAGATACTGTGAAGAGCTGTCGTGGACTTGGAGTTTACTTTGGTCATATTTGACTTGGAAAATCTTGAGGGCTCATTATTACAATTACTGTTGTTACTTTGAATCGTACTGGCACTCGTACTTGTCCCAGTCGTACTAATACTCAGACTATGTTCCAATTTATGACGTCTGGGAAGGGTATTTAAATTGACGGCTGGGCCAGGAGTGGAAACCGAGGAAGAAATTGGACCTGCTGTATGGCTACTGCGATGACAGTCAACCATGGACGTAGACAATGTGGGAGGGTACGCATAGTTTTTAGTGCAAGTATGATGAGCGTTGCATGTACAACTATTACTGCCACTGCTGCTGGAACCTTTTGTAACCAGCTTCCATAATTTTGATGTGGGTTTCTTGGGTAGAGGACGAGGGAAGAGAGGTGGGAGTTGAACGTAGTCTGAGTCCGTGTCAAAATTGTCACTGACGGTTCTCGTACTTGGGTAGCGCCCCTGCTGCAATTTCTCTCCAAATTCCACATAATCATTTTGGTTTGAAAGTCTTTCTTCATCCTCGTGTCCATCACCGTGATGATTGTGGTGATGCGAGTCCAAACCATTACAGTGTGTATTATTCTTCTTACTATTTAGAGCATTCTTTCTCCCAACCATTTTACCACCACCCGGAAGCCACGAGGAAGATAATGTTGAGGTTATGGTTTGTGCAGTTGAGGGACCCTTTTGTGTTTTGAGGCATTTCAAAGATGCAATCTTAGGGGTGATACCATTCTCCTTCGTTCCCAATACATTTGCATTTTCATTATTTGTACTAAAATCTATTTTACAATTTGGAGACACTATCGATTTTTCCAAGCATTTTCCCCCCGAACAAGAGCCACAATTGTTTGTATTTGCGGTCATCATACTGGAGGTTCCACTTGCTTTCTTTATGGACTTTAATTCTTTGAATAATTTTCCCTTGCAACGAAGCTTATTGGTTGATGTTGTGACGGTGGATGGCAGTGACTGTTTCTCTCTCCTTCCCATCAAATGTCGACAATTACTTTTGCTTGCATTTTCATTATTTTCCTCTTCCTTTTTCAAGCTTAGCTTGTTGTTACTGCTTGTGAGTGAACTATTGTTAATTGTGAAATACTGTCTGTCATCAGTCTTGTTGTTGTCGCCACAGTCATTAGTTGCGTCATTAGGGTCGTCCTCACAGATTTCACCGTACACGTGTTCCATGGGATCATCTAGCAATTCTTCATCCTCCTCCTCATCCTCGTCGTCCTGGTCCTGGTCCTCGCCATTTGGTTTTGGCATTGGTCGTCGATCTGTATTTGTATTTGAGAAAGTATTTCTTCGTAACTTCTCCTGCTGTGTCGCTGAGTTGTCCGAGTGTTGCTGTAACCTTTCTTTACTTTTTTGTATCGAGTCCTTTTCAGACCCTTTACAATCACAGGCACAATTAGTCACACTATCCATGTCCTTTTGTCCTACTTTGTTGTCCACCACTGAGCTACTCTTACGTTTGCCTACGTTCGTCGACTTGGTTTTATTCGTTGTAATTTCCTTGGGTGTTGTTACTGATTTGGAAACAGTCCCTGCGGATTTTCGCTCACTTGGAGATGGATTTTTCTCATGAGAATTATTTTCTTGTGTAGAAGAACTACAACTAGTAGAAACTTCAATGTCCACATCCACGGCTTTAAGGGTTCCTTCACTGACCATTGACGGGGTATTGGTATGAAGGATGTGGATGTCATCGGTTGGGGGTGGGGTTGACAGGTCCAGTCCATCCAAATCCAATTCTTCCGCTTCTTCCGTAACACATGAATTACACTCACAATGTCCAGCACAAGCACGTTTCTCACCGATGGTTCGGACCAAAAGTGATGATCTACATGGACCAGCATCATCACAGTCCTCACAGTCTGAATCACAGTACCAAAATTTGGCTTCAGCCTCCCCATCCTCCATCCCTACGATGGAATCACAACCACCGCTATTCGAATTACTACCACCATTGTCATTGCTATTGCTAATGCTGGCACACTGTGTCCTTGAAGGGTCTTCCACATCACTCGTCAGATTAGTCCCACTACGTGTACTGACATGACTGTTATTCGACACATTATTCATAGTGTTACCGTTCGTATTACTATTTTGATGATGGTGATGATGATGATGATGTGGTCGAGGGGGTGGTGGATGCTGATGCTTCTGACTCAAAGACTCCAACGAGGTCGAGTTGTCTGTCGCATGTCTCTCTGGACAACAATAGGAAGATATCTCTCGGAGGTCCAAGTCTTCTGCTCAAAATCAAAGTAAGCCAGAAGAAAAAAATTAGATAGAAAAAAAATTGTACATATGTATCTAGTGTCTACATTTTTCGTTCAGTCCATTTTTCCTTCCTACATATTCAAAAGTACAATGTCTGGGTTTAAAGCCTGTGTCAGTGTGCCAGACCCAAGTCAGTGTCAAGAGATTTTCAAGTCAAGCCAAGTTAAGTCGAGTCAAGTCCAGCCAAGATGCTTGGGGTAAACGAGAGTCATAAACCCTTCAGGGCCTTAAATCAAAATCATAAAAGTTGCACCATGCAACAGCATGGATGCATGCATGCAGCATGCATCAATGCATGCTATGCATGAATGTATTATCCAACCATTCCACTTCATCCTTATCCTCATCCACTATTCACGCAGCTCACCAGTCAGTCCAAATCTAAAATCAAACACCTGAACCTGAGTTTGTACGCAAATGTGCAGTAATTACACTGCATACTTGAACATCAATAATTTTGACAGCAAAGAAAAAGAATTAATTATACAGTAAAAAAATAATACAATTTAAACAAGGTTCCACATACATAACAACTTCTATCCACAGCATAGATACAGCAATGATCATCACGATTATAGCCAGTTTCAGCTTAATGGATTGAAATCAGTATTCATTTCATTTACAAACCTAAGAATTTTTAGTTTGAACGAAAAAAGGTACGAAAGAGAATTGTGGACCGTCATTGTTACGCATAGCAGAGAATAGATGGACGGAATGGATGGACCGGAATGGACTAGAATGGGCTGGCTGGAATGGAATGGAATGGCTAGATACTTGGATGATGAACCGAAAAAAAATGGAAGAAAAAAAGTGAGCATGTGGCTGGTAGTGGCAGTGTGTAAAAGTAATGTAAAAACATACCCTCGCTGCCATCCAAACTGTAGACCCGATCAGAGACGATGCCTGAGGTGGTGTTGGAAGAAGCATTGCTAATGACAGAGACTCGTTGGTGTTCACTGGACTCTCCACCACCAGCCAAGAGTAGACCATCAGCCCATAGAGACAAATCCAACATTTTCTCTTCATTTTTGGTGGATGTCGTGGAGGAGGTGGAACCCAGGAGTGTAGAATTACAACTCGACGATTCCCCACCAGTACTGTTCAGGTATGTAGAGGATCCGGATCCCTTCGTTTGCTGATGATGATGACTCAACTCGGTCGTTAGTAAAATCTTATGATTTGAAAGATGAAATTGATGTGTGGACCGACACAGGATGAGAAGGTGTCGAGGAACGGACTCACTCGCTGCCGTGAAGGATAATTTCTGTGTTGAACCAGCCCATGGACAAGCTCGGCCACGAATCTCAAATTTCTTTCTCTGTCAATTATCAAATAGAATAGGCATGTAGAATAGCCCAGAACAGCATCACATCATTCTACATTAATACTTATCATCTCGAATTACTATAAAAATATTAACCCACACAAGCTTTTTTCATTTCATCATCGAATCTGTTTTTCTGCTCTTTACTTTCTGAGCTAGATTGCCTACTCAAGATATGGATGTAATCTACGCATTACTATTCAGTTCGAACTCACAATCATAAGTGCAATCCTGACCCAAGTCCAAGTACAATGTTCACCACAACACAAATCAAAATTCTTAGAAAAATTTAACACGGAAAACATGAGGCAAAAATTGCTAATTTTTTCAAATATTCCGACCAGTAATCTGTATACATAATGCAATCCCTTCCTCCACGTCGAACCAGTAATTACTCATTACAAATATTATGTATATTTAAACGTTTCTTGAACACGCATTACATCTATAAAAATCGCATTGTATAGCACAATTGCATCGGCAGTATTGGAAAATTAGAAATCATTCCACGGTTTCCAGCAGCTGTGGCTTTTCCTAATGCCTTTAACATCGCTATTGACATTGACTGTTGACTACCGACCATCCCTCCTTAAACTACAAGCCTATAAGAAAACAAGGCACATCTTATATAATTATATGTAGGAACTTGGAAACCAGAGCTTGGAACATGAATTACTATCGAGAGGCAGAGGAGGATGGCGTAAGTGCCAAATGCTAATCGTAAAAGTCATAACTATTCAAATGTAAATATTATAAAGAAGTAGAAGATACAGTTTTTATTGTCATTAAAAATGTTATGTATGCATAATCACTGCCATCATTATCATTACTATCTACACTTGTAATCCAATTACAAACAATTACATAAGTAGGTATACATACATGTTTCCATCAACATTCAAGCGATACTAACTAAACCCAAAAAAACTTTACAATAAATAAAATGAAAAAATACAATGCATAATATACTCTATCTATCTCCTCTATGATGGAGCATGCATCCACACTCAACTTAATTCAATTTTCAATTTAACAAGAAC
The DNA here is from genome assembly GCA_036851915.1 of Ptenothrix huangshanensis. Taxonomy (NCBI): domain Eukaryota; kingdom Metazoa; phylum Arthropoda; class Collembola; order Symphypleona; family Dicyrtomidae; genus Ptenothrix; species Ptenothrix huangshanensis. The sequence continues at coordinate 3,986 of JAAXYX010001593.1, read as the reverse complement.
AAACTAGCAAGAAGCCAGACCAACTAGTCAAGTCATGTTTTTGTGCTGGAGATTTAATTTACATGGAAATTGAAATCACTCATGTCTCGTGTGTGAGTGCATACATCATACATTAGCAAAGAACAGAACAATTTCCAATGTTTTACATGACGTTCACCTTCTTTTACATATTGTTTTGTTTGCTGTGTAGTCAAGTAGTCAATTGTTAAACAATGAACCAAACTGACCGAACCAAGCAAACGATGATGTAAAGAACATTCATCCTGCAATTCAATGCATATCATCTTGTAATTATTTCTTGGAAACTAATATTGCAATTCATTTTCTCACCTCAAAGTAAAGCTTTGTAATATTCGCCCACAGAAACGTAACTTTGGGATGATCCGGAATTTCCATACAACCTATTCCATTCTGTCAATTCAAAGTAAACACAAATGTAGATCTAAATCAAACCTAGAGCTTTCAATATAACATCAAACCAATTAATCAGTTCATTTTACAGTACCATTTCCTTATACTACATATTTATACAGCACTACATTCTTTCTAATCATAAAACTACCGCCTAAATATACAATTACACAATACACAGTGTATAATAAGGCAATATAATCATCACAGCACAAGTAATAACTGACGACAAGAAAAGAAGTCATATTAATAAAAATAAAGCTTTAAGGTACCTGATAAATCTCGATGCCCTTGGGAGTGACACCGATCCAGACTGGAGCATCTTTGCCATCTTTGGTTCTCAAAGTCATGCCATACATGTGCATATTGTACTGTGGCATGACAGCCCGTATGAATGCCATTCGGGCTGCAGCCTGTGTCAACCCAACCAGGGCTTGATGTGCCCGGGTTAGAGCTGAGCCTAATTTTAATTTTTGCGCCCATATTGGTGTTTCTTGACAGGGTCGCCAGTCACCTAATTCTGCTTGGTAGGCAAAAGCTATCGGTTGTGTGATACTCACTGCTGCTGCAGGAGCTGGACTTCGTGGGGCTAGGATTAAATTTTGTCTGAGCTGGAGATAGTAATGGTGTAAGGACACGACGTCACTATTTCAAAAAACAACAAATTGTTTAATTAATTACAAGTTTCAAAGTACCAACGTACATAGTACCAGCATCCACAAAAGTAATTTCAAACACGAGTTTGTACTGGGTGCAAAGAATTAAATTCAAATTAAACTATGAAATACATAGTGAACAGTAATAGTAATAACCACCAATATCATATATTATATTAACATAGATACACTACAGTAGTAGTAGCAGAATGGAAGATGATGAATTGCTACCTGCATCATAATCACCATGATGTTATAGCTCAGACGTATTTCTCCTTCCTAAATCTAATTCTGCATCTCTGTTTCTATCCATCTATAACTCTTCTACAACTCTGCATGACAATGACATTGACATTTATTCTGAATTCAACTTCAAATTCAAATTCTGANCATCATAATCACCATGATGTTATAGCTCAGACGTATTTCTCCTTCCTAAATCTAATTCTGCATCTCTGTTTCTATCCATCTATAACTCTTCTACAACTCTGCATGACAATGACATTGACATTTATTCTGAATTCAACTTCAAATTCAAACTCTGACTTTCATATAACCTCGCCCATAAATCTGACCTCAAATTAAACAAGAACATTAGCATAGTCTAGAGTGCATAATTATTTATTACACAGCTACAACGAACACAGTCATACAGTAATCATAACAAACAAAGTCTACATAGCTTACTCTTTAGATTCTACAATCGTCATTTTAATCTTCACTACGCGGTATTTTTTTGTCCTTCTGTCTGGTCTTCTCTGGAGACTGGAGAGCATAATAGCTTTATAATTAAGGTTACATAATACCTAATTATACCGCTTTCAAACTATTTTATTTTTCAATAATGCAGTGTAATTTCATTGACAAGCTACTAAAAGAAGTAAAGTTTAACATTTTTTACAATTGAGTACGTAATAGCAAGACAACCTACTAATACAATAATCAATTATAAAACTGTAATAACTCCTGCTGTTTACTCCATTTTTTTGTCTTTTGCATAAATTCCCTAAAGCAAAAGGCACGAGACGAAGGACCTATAGGTATGTACAGCATAGAACAACAACAAAGGCTATGACACCAACAACTTCTACAGGTACATGTATGTTCGTATGTATGTATGTGTGTATGTATGACTGGCAACTAGTAATGAGTGAATACAATCTGACAACAACAAAGGCAAAGACACCGACAGCTACCTTCTGAAAAATTCCAAACTCTCAGTAATGCTTCCTGCTTCTTAAGACAAGTGTAAAAGTACGACGTATGTAATTCAGGTAGACAATAGAGTAAGGTAGGAATCAAATAAGCCACCACCACCTACGACGTAAACGTCAACGTTACCATCAAATAGCCTATGTACCCAATTACCTGTGTGTAACCGCAATATAGTTAACGACGGGAGTAATAAAGTAATTATATATACCAGCTCATACATACATACTAATAGTCCAAGTTCAATCACAAAGTCAAAAATATGTTGGATGTAATTTATTAGTGGCAACTATTTAATGGACTAGAAAATAAAACAAAATAAATGGTAGCAGGAAGAATCTCACAAGACTAGAAAAGACAAGGAAGGCAATGGCAACGGGAACGCCAAAACCTATAGCATTGGTTGGGAGTAGGGACACATCTATTGACTCTACATAGGTCTATACAGTAAGTCTACATAGGCGTTTGTAGATGTAAATATTCCACTTCAATCTGCCTATGTAAAGTGGGAAATAATATTAATAATGTGTAACAGCATGACATTCCAGCCTAGAAGACAAATGGAACGTGGATGACATGACAGGAGAAATAATGATGATTTCCTCAGACTGACTCTAAGGTTGACTCAAAGTACATAGGGGACATAGGGGTACATAGTGCGAGACGACGGAAGAAGGAACTCTATGGGGGAATGTTAAACTGTCTATCTCACATCCAAGAACCCATACCAACCCTTCAATTCTCAATGGGAAGCTCCTTCCATATTTTAAATCAAATAAATAACTCTTCTACTTCTGTCAAATCCTTGAATTTCAATTCTTTTCTATCTAACACACTGCATACCTACGCCTAGGTATAATTATACATGGATAACTATAAATAACTACTATATAAATATCTACATACTTTCAGCTTTTGTATGAACCCTGTTTAATATTCCAAGTTCTCTCCTCCTCTCAGGGTTTGGGTTTAACCCTCTGCCCATCTATTTGTCTTCCGTGTATCCTTATGAATTATCTCATTGTAATATCTTAATTAAGGACGCGTCCATTAAATGAATCCTACACGGATAAATCAAATCAAGTCAAATCAAATATCGCCTCGTCCCATCCCATACCTTCTCATCTCATTCCTTGTCTTGCCTTGCAGTGTGTAGGTAGTCACAATCAATCACAACCCATGTCACACTTTCAGTTCATAAAAATTAATTCCTTCATTTAAAATTATATACTAATTTACCCATAGAATTTTACGTGTATTATTTGTTGTCATTCACTTTGGCCCAAGATGCAATCAATGGTACGATATTTCCATTTCGCCTAAAACGGTTTTTGTAATACCTATGTGTACCACGATCCATGCACTGTCGTTGGCGAAGATAATAGATGTATGCGACTTCCTTTCGAGATACATACTGAATTTTACCGAGCTACACTTATCCAATAGAGGAATTGATGCTGTCATGTAATTACATATGTATGCTTGAGACCCGAGACCAGAGACACCAACTCAATCAAAATTCAAGTGCCAATTCTAAATCCAAGCCAAGGTAAATACCTAACAAGTAACAAGGTGTACTCCCATGGATAATGAGAACAGCACTTGGTCTCGGATTCAGGTAGGTATATAGCATTGAACTTACATACTGTACTTGTGTGGTGTTGGAATTTTTTATGGACTCTGTCAATCATTAAACAAGATTAACTA